>PVJH01014944.1:0-55201 GCA_004026705.1 Nesogale talazaci | reverse complement strand
GGTGGCGGCGTCACTGCCCTCAGGTGGTGGGAGTAGGAGGCCCAGCCTTTGCTCCGTGGAGCTGGAATCGAACGTCCATCCCAGTGGGCCGCAGTCCCGCGCACAACCACTATGCCACCGGGGCTCAGCCTCCAGTAGATTTCTTCATGAGATTCTCACCTCTCTAGTGCCTTCTTGCCATTCAAAATGGGGGTTACACATCCCCCCCCCCGAGTCTAAATAGATATCCTGTTTCTCTGCAACAACCCAATTTAACTCTCAGGTATCACAACCTAATATTACATGACAGTGCTTATTTATTCATTTATTAACTCTCTTCCCTACATGTTCAGAAATCCAAATTCCATGAAATCATAGGTTTGCTTGTCTTTTTATTTACTTTACCTTCCAATTCTTTAGTAACACCAGCTCAGTGCAATGCGCTCAATAAATACTTTTGTATGTGTTTGTTGTTTTCTTGTGAAAATATTTTTCTGCATCTCCTGAGACATCGACATCAGCTGAAGCAATAAGATTGCTTCAGATGATATTGAAAACTAAAATATATTTGGATAATAAAGGTGTTTATATTATGTGAAGTTCTCAAATGAATGCATCATGAAAGTGTAGATATTAGGTAAAACTATGTCTATGTAAGTGCCTTAGTATGAATTCAACATAATCTATGATCTGCATAAGGACATTTTTGGCAATATTCAGATAATAAAAACTCATCACCATGGAAACTACTTCAATTCAGAGAAACTCTATAAGATAGAATAGAACTGATCCCTAGCATCCCCCAAGACTGTAAATTTTTACTGGGGCAGATAGTCGCATCTGTCTCCTATGCAGTGGCTGGTAGATTTTGAACCACAAACCTTGCTGTGTGAGTCCAGGTAGGCTAGAGAAACAAATTCATAAACACACATATGGATGTAAGGGAAAGGGTTATACACCAGAGGAATGGAACATTGAGAAAGCATCCCAACCCAGTCCAATCCAAGTCCATAAGTCCAATATTAGCCCATATGTCTGATACCAATCCATTAGTCCTCTTCAGACTCATGAAGCACATGCAATCATGTCTGCACAATCACAGGCCAGTGATTACAGAGTCTTGTGTATTCAGTGGTGGTAGAAACATCTCAGCGCTGGTAGGGGTCTCCCCATGGCCTCCCAAGCATCTCAGCACTGGGAGGAGTCTCCACATGACTTCTCTGGCCCCAGAGGTCTGGTTCCATCAGAGTAAACCCATGTGGCTTCTCATCCAGCTCCTCCAGTCTCCAGGACTCCGGGGCTATGCTACCATCTTTTCTTGTCAGCTGTGCGTCTCCACAGAACTGAGTCTATAGTCTCTCATCTACAATTAGGAAATACCACTAGACTTCCCAGAATCATGAGGAGAAAGCCATGCCCAAACAGAGGCCTCATTGGCCATCTCCAGATTGACAGGCTAGACCCCCCTGCTATGCCACCTGGACTTCAGAAATAGTTCATTGTTCAATAGAGAAGTGCATAAACACGTAGTATATTACATTTTCATATAATATCATATCACGTCTGCATTTCTGAAGACACTTGGCTTCTCCAACAGTCTTCAGAGTGGCTGACAAGCAGTGGGGAATTTTGTGAGGATGGTATCGTAGAAGCTGGATTCAGTTGCAATTTGTTTTCTCTACTCGCAGATGTGAATTAGCTGAGGTGTGAAGTCAGGGTCATACTTTGGCACATGACTGTGGTGCTTGGCTGCAGAATTTCTAAAAAAAAATAAGCAAAGAATTAAACTGTGGGAGAGCTTGCCGTGCAGCTGGAAATAGCAGTCTCCGATGAGTGAGTCGAGCCAACCAGCAAAATTAAATAATGTTCTGGAAAGCGATCCTGCTTCAAGGTCTGCATCGCCCTGCTTCTCTGGCATTCCCCCGCCAAGGTCAGGAGCCAGCACTGACTCACGTCTTATGAATACTGCCCTTCAAGACTGACATGAGGCCAAATTTCAAACCCGATGTCTACTTGAAGAGGAAATTAAAAGGCAACCTGAAAGAAGTTACATGAGAATGTTATTTATTTGATCGGGAATAACCGAAATGTCGACCGTGTCAGGCCTAAAACTGTATTGACTGATCAGCAGTAATACTAAGAATAGAGCCAAGAGTGAGTCAGTGGAGTTTTGTGTCTGGCTACAAAAGGAAGGGCCATATTATAAGTGTGTCAAGAAGGCAATAAGAAATGGAGGTCTAATTGCCTGATGTCGTTTTGATTTGGGTTAGGTTCATAGTTGGTTCTGATTCTTCATGCAGTATGTACAATGAAAGGCAGTATGGCCCGGTCCTGCTTCAACTGTTCCTGTGAGTAACCCCATTGTGGCAGCCATGTGGCCACTCATCTCTGGAAAGCCTTGTTCTTTGTCACAGACCCTCTACTTTACAAAATGTATTTGTCCTTCTCCAGAGACTACTCCCTCCAGGTGACATGCAAAAAGTACCTAAGATATGGCATTTCTCTCCTCACTCTGAAGGAGCATTCAGTTTTGCATTCTTCTGGCAGTTCATGGTATGACTAATTTTCTTTGCCAATATCTTAAAGTCATCCATTCTTCACTCATCCTTTTCAGTGTCTACTTTTTCACGTGGCAATGACACAATTGAAAATTGGAGCATGTCACTCTTCAAGGTCAGAAGCAATATACTGTAAAAGTTACATTTTCATTTTTTATCATTTTAGAGACATCTTTGCAGCAAACTTCCCCAGTGGGAAATGTTGTTTTATTTCCTGACAACTGCTTCCATGAGCATGTACTGTGAGTTTAAGTTAAATTAAAGCCGTGGCTTAAATCTTTTCTCCACTTACCATGATATCACTTATGGTTTCAGTTGTGAAGATTTTTGTTTTCTTTATGTTGAGATGCTGTCTCTATCATCATGTTTGATATTCACTAATGTATCAAGTTTTCTTTGCTGCATGTTAGCAAAGTTATAATTTCATCTGCATAGCTTGCACTGTAAATCAATCTTCCTCAAGCCCTGGTGCAATATTCTGCTTCATATAGTCCAACTTAATGGGTTATTTTCTTGGTATATAATTGGAAACATGATGATAAGAAGCAACATTGATATACATTTTTTTCTGATTTAAAGCAGAATTCATTTGTTCTATTGAAAAGTCTTCCTCTTGTTCTATACCTGAGCACAATGAAATGCTCTACAAGTTCCATTCTTTGAGACGTTATCATTCACATTGGTGAATATCTTTGGATAGTCAATAAAATACAGGTAAATATATCTTCATTGAAAAAAGACCAGGGGTGCAGCATAATTCAAAATCAGAAAAGTGTTAGGGTTGTATCCTCTCTCCATATTTAGTCAATCTGTAAGCTAGGCAAATAATCAGAGAACAAATTAAAATGGGTCAAAAGAGAAAACAAATGATAATATATTGAACTTTAGGCTAGCCAGACATGCAGTAACCCACTTTCCAGGGCAGTCTGTCGGCAGGCAAGGCTGCGCACCTCCCTCCTCAATGATACCAGGCAAGTCCACGGAGGCTTAACTCACACAGTAATTCCGCAAGTGGATTTTGGGTTTTGGACTGCAGACAGATTTTCACTGTCTGACATTCATTTTTATACTTTCTTTCTCCCTGTCTTTTTAATGAGCTTTTGATTTCTTTATGCGTGGTGTCTGTGCTGCTGCCCAATGACTCTTCTGGTCTTAGGTCAATAGAGTTCTCTGCATCAAATCTATTCTTTAAATCATTTTATTCTCTAAATTTAGGGAAGGAAAACTCAAGATACTACTTTTGCTATCATGGATTTGCTACAGTTTTCTTCACCTTCAATTTGAACTTCATATGGGCAATTGATTTTCTGTTCTGTAGCCAGCCCTTGACTTTGCTCCAACGGATATTGAATGACCACATCATCTATTTGCACAGATGTACACTATTTTCGTCCTGCTATTCCATCAAGCAAGGTTTACGCATATAGTAACTCTTTTTGTTGTTGGGGGAGAAAGTGTATTTTCAATTGAAAAAATATCATTGGTCTGCGAATTTTATTTTTCATTCCTGGACATTATTTTCACAACTAAAGTCATATTTTCAAATGGTAGGTTCTTCTCTTTTCCCAAGTTTCACATGCCTAGACAGAACTTATAGTGTCCTATAGATATGCATCCCAGATGCTTGAGTCCCTCAATCTCAAGGTCCATACTGTCCCCTCCACAGCCAGGTTCAGAGGGGTAATCTGCCATTCCTTGAAGTTGGTTTAGTAAAGATAGTAGTGACAAGAGAGGACCCAGCTGAATACTCACCTGTAGTCACATGCTCCGTGGAAGCCCAGAGGCCAGTACAGCCATGAGCCCAGTGTTCTCAGGACAAAGCTGTCCAAGTTATATATTGTTCTAGTGTATAGACAACACTATGAGTGTTAAGTGGCATATATCTGTATGTGTGTACACATATACACACATACATGCACACACATAATATATTCGTGTATAATGCATACATCTAGGCATATATAATATGCATACCTATATATAACATACATCTGTGTATGTGGATACGCACACCTAGAAGCTATCTCCAGGGACATAAACTTGATTAATACATTCTTTATTTGAGCCATTTCTGTTTCTTAACCCTAGAATTCTCCAGGCATTTTATTGCTTTAGATAAAGCATAACTACGAGCCAAAATATAAATGGACAAAAATTGGTAAATGAAGTGGTGATTAAATTGAAAATTCTCTCCCAGAATTCAGTGGTAATTTCTCACTGAATTCTGAGAGAAATTTCACATAAGGTCCTGAGATCATAATAATGATTCAGAAGCAATGAAATGTATTTCTGCATAAGGAAGTCAGAGTTGAGGCCATGGGAAGGCATTCCTTGAATCCATGATATCTTAAAGTTACTATCTTTTGAATAGAGGTTTATAATTAAAAACTCCAAAATTCATTAAACCATTTATTTCCACTTATTTTCAAAGACTGTCTTTGAGATACTACAAATGTAAAGCATATTAAATACAAATAAATATAATTTTACTACCCATGGAAAGGTAGCCATCTTTCAAAATGACAATGACAAAAATTCATAGGACACTTTATCAAAGGCTTAGTTTCCGAGATGAAGATTAATGGTGACTAGAATTAATGATCAAAGTCAGAAAAAATTTTTAACTTGCAGAATGAGTAAATATTATATCTCTGTTGCCCAGAGAAACCTACCAATGTGCAAAAATGTGTTAGACCTGTTTTTCAAACACTGCTTTTTCCTCTTTCAATATTAACAGTCCTGTGACCTGGTTAACCAAATATTCAGTGGAAGGAGAGCCTATATTTCATGATGAAACATGGGGAGGGGGTGCATACTGTGCACCTTGTCTTCCATAACTAATGACTAACCTCATCATGCACTCCATTCTGCGGCCTACCCTGGATGTGAACAGGCAGAGCCTGTCTGTCACGTAAAAAGGCTTTATGTCCCTCCTGAGAAGAAATTAACGACTAAACCAGATTGAGGTAAAGTGGAGCTCCGTCTCCTGTCCTCAATGTGCCCATTTTTCTCTTCTAATCCGGTCCTTCCATTGAAGCAGGATGAAAACTTGGATGCTTGCCCTGAGCTCATTTTGCCTCCGTGTCTCCAAGACTGGTTGGAAACCTATTTCATTGCAAAGGTGACTGTCATGATAGCTGCTCTAGAATTGATCGGCGCCACCACCTGCAAGAGCAGGGAGGGCATCGAAGTGTCATCTCATTTCCAAAGTCTCCAAGTGTTCTTGTGAGAACACTCTGCTTGTCGTATGGTTTCATCAGGACCTCTTTGGAGCGTTGCTCCTGCAAAGGGAGTGCTCAGTGATAACCAGCCCAAACCTGCTCAGGTGTGTGACAATGGCTTCCTCAGCTTTCTTTGTGGGATGTCAGGTAGGGGGAGACTGTCCTTTTGTAGGCTTTCGCCAATTAACCAGAAGGTGCCCATGCCTGCCCATATAATCATAGGGTTCTACACAGTAACCATGTGCATTTTCTGAAAAGAAAGAAAAAAGAAACTGAGGTGCTGATTTTTCTGAGGTATTTCCATATTTGGCAGACCATAAAATGCAATTCCCCCCCACCCCCACCAGCACCAACAAAGAGGTGTGGAGAAAACAATGGTGCATCTTATGGTCCAAAGTGTGGTAGCCCAGAACATTTGTTTATGCTCCCAGATGCCTGCTTACTGTCTGCTGCTGTTTGCATGCTGTGGACTGCTGTGTGTTCAGGGAAAATCCTGCCTCCTGGAGCCTGCATGTCAGTCAGATCACATGATCGGCACAGCGCACACCTCCCCTCAGTCATTAATGAAAGCGATGATGGTTCTTAACACCACTGCTGAGCTTATGCTGTTAAATATGATCGTATTTTGCTTTATTTTAATAAATATTGTAGTGTACTGGTACTATTTGGTTCAGAATACTTTTTCTTGTTTTCCTGCTCTAAAAACTGGGTGTGTCTTATGGTCAGGTGCGTGTGGTTGAAACGTTATGTAGGGGAGTGTGAGCAATGCGGCTGCGCCAGAATCCTCAGTAGTTTGGCTCTTGAGGGGTCGTTGTCTCCCAGGATGTGACCCAAGGCATTGTAATCAGCTCCATGATAGAAATCTACGGTGGGCAATGCAGTCCCTGCCGAGGATGCAGGTGTTGGGGTACAAGGACTGACTCCCTTACCCAGGTCGCAGCCTGGAGCAATTGATAAGAAGTTTCCTCAAGGAGATGGCCTCCTTCCTGTGTAAAATGGACCCTGTGGGTAAGTAAGCTTACTTGCTCTTGGCTGGGGGTAGGGCTGGGTCCTGAAGTCTGATTTTGGCTCTTTGAGCTCCTCCTCTTGACCTGCCGTGTAGCCTGCTGATCCTGTACAGCCGCCATCAGCTGCCTCTGTCTCACCGGCTACCTGGCAGGCTAACTTTGGTTTAGTAGCCTCTCCGATCCTATGCCTTCCCTTATGACCTGGGGTTTCTCTGGGTCTATAACCACAAGCCTGTAGAATTCCTGCCCATCTTGCATTAATTAAGCAGGATATGGGAGTCAAGAAAAGTCATAGCATAACCCCTGACCCACATACTTGAAGCCTTTCTAGATTTGGACTGAGCTTGTACAAACATGTGAGCCATTTTCGTGATATAAATATATCTCTTAAATATATAACCATCCCTGGTTTGACTGCTCTAAAAAATCCAGGATCCTCACTGAAAAGGGTAAGCCCCAACACCATCAGCCTGACCTAGAATCCAGGCTCACCAGGAAATAATGTCTTTGTTTTTACTCTTCCTTACCAAACTATCTAATGTGGAACCATTTATATTACATGAACCTTGGTTGTATTAAACGTATATAGACAGAGGTAGGATATAGATTTCCTCATTTCTTACTTGCTCTCTCTTTGTCTTTTTCTCTATTTGTGTTTTAATTAACACTGACAATCTCTCTTGCTGCCTAAGAAATGTTTCATTATATATTGTCAAAAGTCCCACAACATATTAAAGCAGTAGCTTGTATTTGTTGCTCTAAATTCCCCACCAAAAATTAAATCTACCCACACTGAGTCATCTGATCTTTGACACAAGAAAAGAGGCACCTCAACAGAGGTACATTTTTTAACAAATGGTGCTGAAAATATTCTGCAAAAGTAGTTGTTCGTTATCCAACAAAAGCAGCTAGAGCTTCCTAGATAAATGACTAATTCTGAGACTGAATGTAGAATATACAGGAGGAGGCTGGAGCATCTTATAGCGGCAGAAAGTAAGAAAGTGCTCAATCCATGCAGGTGTATACTTCATGATGGAGGTAAGCTAAAGAAACACCAGAGATAGTTAAGAAAGCTACTGATTACCGAAGCAGGACCACTCTCAACAACAGAAAGAAAATAAAATTGGAGTTGATGAGAGTCCAATGTATAAAGACTCAAAATTCCACAAAATATGATGAATAAGTGACCAAATAAATAAATGATTAGGAAGAAATGAATAGAAGAAGAAATTTCCAAATTATTCACTGAAATATGAGGCCCCAGTGAGGGAGAACTAATTCCCCCATGAGAGTTTATGAAGGACAGAAGAAGTGGATGCCCATGGCTGATGTAATGGTATATAGGGAACTGGGGGGTGAAAACAGGGGTGGGAGCAGTAAGGGGGCAAACAATCAATGCCATGGAGGGAGAGCCCTAGAACTGATTGTGATGATATATATTCAGCTCTTTTTTAAAGTGACTCAACTATGGAAGTATTTGATATATGAATTTTATATCAATACACTATTAAGAAAGAAAGAAATTTACAGACAAAAAGAACATCATGCATATAGGAAGCAAAAGATCATTAAAAGACAGGGAGGAAAAAGAAGATCAAGATGAAAGTCAGAAGAGATTTTTAAACTTGCTTGTAATCACAGTACCTCAGGCAAGTAGAAGTGATGAAGTCAAAAAGCTCAGCAGGAGACTTCAAAGGCAGCTCAAGAAGACATAGTAAAATAGTATAATGAGATGTACAAAGACCTCAAGTTAGGGAGCCAAAAAAGATGAGTATGCTCAGTCTATTCTCAAGGAAAAGAACTACAGGAAAAAAATTCAAGCTTGAAATTGCACTATGAAAGGAGTCTATGGGCAACACAGTGAATGATGGAGGAAGCCTTAAAAGAAGACGAAATGAATACACTGAGTCACTCTGCCAAAATCAACTAGTTGACATTCTACCATTTCAGGATGTGACACATGAGCAAGAGCTCAAAGGAACTTAGCTCAAAGCAGAAAATACCAGAAAGATGTTTACTTGTCTTTCGTGGATCACTGCAATTGTGGATAGACGTGAGAAGAATGGGAAATCTGGAATGCGTCCTCCTGCTCATGCAGAACCTGGGCCCAGATGGCAAGACAATTGTGCAAACAAAACACAGGAAGGCTGCATCATTTGAAATTGGGAAAGGTGTGTGTCGGGGTCATTTTCTCTCAAGACACTTATCCACTAGGTGTGCTGAGCGAATAATCAGAGAACACGGATTACCCGAAGCACGCTGCCGCATCAGGATCAGAAGAAGGCTTGTAGATGACCTGCAATGTGCAGATGGCACAGCCTTGCTTACCGAAAGTGAACATTTGCTCGTGAAGACCGAAGATTGCAGCCTTTGGTGTGGACTACAACTGAATGGAAATAAAACCAAATCCCAACAAATGCATCAATAGTAAATAGTAATCACATAGTAAATGGAGAAAAGACGGAAGTTGCCAGATATTCTGTCTGGCTTGAATCCACCACGACTGCTCCTGGAAGCAGCAAGCGAGAGATCAGAAAATCCGTTCCACTGGGGTAAAGCTGCTGGCCAAATCTGCACGAGAGTATTAAGTAGCGAGGATATGACTATGAGGCCTAGATTGTACCTTATCCGAACTGTGGATTCTGAATTCCCTTCTGTGTATGTGAAAGTTGGACATTGAATAAAGAAGACCCAGGAAGAATCAGTGTACTGGAAGCATGGCTCTGGCAAAGAAGAGTAGAGGGCCAGCAACAAGAAGAGGAAGACCCTTAACAAGACGGATGAACACGGGGATGTAACAATGGGCCCAAGCATAAGCACAGTTGTGAGGATGGCAGGGGACCGGGCAGTGTCTTGTTCTGTTGTGCATAGGGTCACTGAGAGTGAGAAATGACTCATTGGCAGCAATGGCCTTGAAACCTGTTGAGGTTATTAAAAATAATTAGTCTGAGAAACTATCACAGCAAAGAGAGCCGAAGGAGACACATGATTAAATGTGATATGGTGTCCTGGATGGGATCCTAGAACATCAAGTCAAGTATGACAATACCAAAATGTACTATGAATTTTCAGTAATTATTATTATGCCAGTACTTCTTCACTGATTATGTAGGAGCATCAGAATGTCTTATTTAGACGCAAAACTAAATCTAAGATAGCTTATCATTCGCTTGTCTATTTTAGATCTGGTCTTGAATGATGATAAAGAATTCCACATAGTACATTCAAAGCTTGAATCATACTTCTGACTTATTATTAAACTCAAAAATAAAGATGCTCAAACTTGGTTCACCATATTTTATATATCTAAAGCTAATTATCTTTCAAGGATTAAAATTATTTTTAATTAAAGTTGACTGCATTTTGCCTTATATTTTCATCCCCAGAAGTCTACTGCACAAATATATGCAGTCAAGTTAAATTACTTAATACCCCCTTACCACTCATAATCCTTGTAACTCTCAGTTAATGAGTTGTGGGTGCTATCAAGTTGGTTCTGACCCGTAGCAAACCTAAGTACATCACAGTGAAACACTGCCCAGTTGTACCAACCTAGGGAGAAGTGAAACTTCAATGACTTCCCCAGGAGAAAAAGGAAATGATCCATTCTTCTTGAATTCCACTATGAAGGATAGTCTGCAAAATATTATTTGAAATATACTGCAGTGATTAATAACAACCTGCCCTTCTAATTTTACCAAGTGTGGTGTCCTTTCCCAGGGACTGATTTCTTTTGGTGACAAGACCACAGAGAGCAGGATGAAGTCTTGCCATCCTCACTTCTAAAGACAATGTGATGGTACTTCTTCCCATCCGATCTGTGAGTTCATTTGGCAGTCTGGGGTACTTTCAATATTCTTCCCCAGTACCCCAATTCAAATGCATCTGTTTTTTGGACTTCTTTATTAATGTCCAATAGTCACATGCATATGAGGCAAATGAAAATACCATGGCTTAGTGCACTTCAGTCTGCAACATCCCATCCTAGCTTTTCAAGAAGTCTTGTATAGCAGATTCGTGCAATTCAATGCATCATTGATTGTAAGTTGCTAGCTACCTTCATTAGTCTCATAAGCATGGTTCTTGTCTGTGAGCTATGTGTGGACATGACAATGAATGATTAAACCCAGTTGAGATTTAGAGTGTCGTGAGAGGGATGGTTGGTGTCAGAACAGGATAAAGAAAGAAGGAGGGCGGAGCCATGCCTAATATCTGCCTGTGACATCGCACTGATGTGGAATTGAATCTCCTTTTGTAGACAGTGGAAGTTCGATATGGTCTCCATGTCTGTTGCCTCGGTATCCTTATTTTCAAAACAGATTTATATTAGTCATTTTTAGAAGTCAATAAAACTTATGAATCAATTCAAATTTACTCCAAACTTCTTCTCTGGGATCATTTAACAAATACCACCTCAAATAAAAATCAGAAAATGCCCTCACATTCCCTATCTCAGAAGTCCCACCCCCCACCCCATTAAAATGTGAAGAGACTATTTCAGATTGGTCATATAAAAGAATGGATTCTTATGGTGCTGACCGGAAATTTATTTTCTATGCTCGAATGCTTTCCAATATTATGTTTCACAAGTTTAAATGCCAAAAATAAAGGAAAGTAAAAAGTCAGAAGCATGAATAAAACTTTGAATGTCCTTTGTGAAATTCTTTATCATTATGAAGATTTTACAAGTGAATAAGCTAGCTTATTCTTTGACTTCAAAATGAGACATTCTGACTCTCCTACATATATTTAACAATCCCTTCACTTCTACCTTCTATACTACCCCCATATAGGGCTTACATACATCTAGGTTTAATCTTTTATACTTCTGCTTAATTAAATTTCATCCTATTATTTTTTCATGGAAAAGTCTTGTTGACAGTTCCTATATAGCAAACTTTTATGTTCATCTAGAGATTATCATTAAGTAACTACTCACACTCTTCTGAGTTTAAATAGGTTTAGTGCTTAGACCAACCCTGTGGGATTGCGGGAGAAGAGAGCTTGCAATAAATGTAAAGTAACCTAATTTTACCACAAAGACTGAATTGTAGAGAAAACATTTCCAAGTGGAATGTCAAGCTTTTTCCTGTGCATGTGGAGATAGCAAACCAGAGAGATCACAACTCTTTTAAGCATGTTATTCCCATGTGAATATCAAAATAGGCTATTTGTGGGGGCTCTAAAGTGAGATGGATTGGTAACAAATTTGTTCCACTAGAAAGTAGTCCTAGAAAGAAAGATTTGATATTTTACCATTCCTGGCAGCTCTCATTTTCACAGTTCCTTAAACTGTGAAAAGGCTTTCCTGCTGCTCACAGTACCTCCAAGCACACAGCTTTTGAAAGAGACTTTCGTGCTTTTGTCAAATGGACCTAAAGAGACATGACGACATTTTCTCTGAGCTCTGCAGGAAAAACTCTCCCTGGTGAGGGCTTGTTCACCAGGTCCGTATGAATAGGATTACCTTGTTTTTACAAATACAAAGAATTACTTACATGACTACACAGCAAAATACATGCAAAACTTCCTGCAAGGCCTCACTTTTACAAATCTCGCTGCCTTCTAGTCATTTCTTATAAGAGACTGTGGGTAGCTCGGTGTGATCTACTGCTAAAGGTTCCTGTTTTGAACTAGTCCAACAAATAATGCCCCACAAGAAAGGCCTGGTGATCTGCTTCTAAAACAGTTCCAGCCAAGGACATCCAGTGGAGCCTCTGGTTTGAATGGACTCAAGAGAAGTAAGTACTGAGTACTGCTTCATGTCGTGAAGATAATTATGACACCTGCCCCATGAGGTGGATGGACAATTAAGTTTCCATAAAGACTCAAGAAAGAATTCCCTCTTTAGGTTTTTGTTTTTATTCAAACAAATTGGGAACTTATGCAAGTTCCCAATAAACCAAGATGCATAAGTCTACATCAATGGCTGAGTAGCAATTCTGCTTTATGAGAAGTAATATATATATATAGACATAGATGTATACATAGAGATACAGCTGTTTTCAACTGTAGATCATAGATAAAATCAGCACTAGACATGCAAACCTCTCTTATCTGCTGCCTTCAAGTTGGACCCTAACTCATACCAAGGGCACGCATGCACAGGGAATAAAACACCACCCAGTTCTGCACCATGTCCATGACGGGTGGGATAGTGGATGATTGTGACCCAGAGACTGGTTTTCAGAAGTGAGTCGGCTAGTTTTTCTTCTTAGGACATCAGAGTCTGAAAATTCTGCTGAAACCCATTTCACCTTGGAACAATACTCTGGAGTCTCTTGTAAAGCAGGGGAGAATTCTACCAAGGAAGCGCGCACGCCTGACTTTTGAGTGTAAGCTTTGAGAAGCCTCATCAGGACGAACCGACTCCAGGAAATGAAAAGAAAATTCTTAGTGCCGTGGAGTCGTTCTGACACAGAGCAGCCCTTGGGGCGCGGCAGAAGCGCCCCTGGAGCTCCTGAAGACCATGACCATTGAGGAGAGTAGAAAGCTTCCTTTTGCGTCCAAAGTGCTGCTAGTGCTTTCAAACTAGTGGCCTTGGAGGAAGTCGCCCAGTGAGGAACCCCTCTGTGCTCTGGAGCCCCAGGGGGGCTGCTCGATCCTTTCCCCTCCCTCGGTAGCCGCATTCAGGACTCAGGTGTGCGTGGCAGGGATCCTGCTCTGAAATTTAGGGCGCACTGCTCAAAATGACACATTCACACAGCAGAACGGCACACAGCGCACTACCTAAATGCACCGTCCCTTGTCGTACAGAAGGATCGCCTGTGTTAAGCTGCTATCAAGGAGCATCCCAAGCACCTGCCTTCTGCTTCTTATCGGTCATAGAGGGTCATCTGACTCAGGAAAGGAAATGTGTCTTTTATAAATAGAAAGGATATTACATATATATATATATATACACACACACGTATATATATAGCCAAAAGAAAAATATTAATGAGATAAATAAGCCCAAATGTTGATAACATGTCAGCCAAAATACGTTCATCACTGTCAGTTTGAGTCAGTCATGCAGTGTTCCCAAGTTTACGAACAGCTTGAGGCTGTTGCTAAATTGGGCTTCTAAAAGTTGTCTTCAGACTCAGGGGCTGTATTTCCGAGGAAGAAGCAGGATGACTTTCCCCTGCTGTATATTATATGAAGACTGAAAATTACCCAAAGGAAAGCCTCCCTGTTTCTATTTTATATTAGTCATTTTCTTACCAGCAGAAGTACCCCTTCCACTTGAAACAGAACAAGAAATAGCAGTAGCTGTGGCGTTCATTCGGACTCCTAGTGAACCCAGGTATATCAGGACAGAACTCCGGTCAGCGGGATTGACTGTGCAGATGCCCAGGTCTTTCTTCCAAGGTACCGCTCCTCGGAACCTGAACTTCCTATCTTTTGTTAGCAGTCTAGCACTGCAATTCTTTGTTCCACCCTGAAACTCCCAAGAGGAACCTAACCTGTAACTTTTCTTGCTCGTGGGAGCCACGAAAGACAGCAATGCAACTGGCTGCTCTTTGTCTTTAGGACCCGAACAAGTATATTCCCTGGTAATTTGGAAACTAGAAGCAGAAGAGTTCTGCCATTCATCTTCTGCCGCTCTTTCTCGAGACATCACCAAACTGTGTGGATAAATATCTAACGCAACTTAGAAAACAGAGCTATCTTAATGTATGCTATCAATAATTTTACCTCTGGGGATATACTTTGGAGCAGTCTGTTACAGACTAGCCAGACGTTGGAGGAATACAACTTGATGGCAACTGTCAATTAGTTTTGATTTTTTAATTTCCCTACAATCTTAGTCCTCACTGTCATCACTTCAGGAATCATGGCCCTCGCCACTCATTTATTCTAAAGTTTCAACTTTGGACTCCTATTCTTTTCCCCTTCCTACACGTACAGATTGATTTACAATAAAGCATACTTTACATCGCTGGGATCCATGGAGAAGTGGAGACAAGCAGTCTTCGTAATATACTGGTCTCTGGCTCATTAGGAAGCCTTCAAAATGAAAGTCCCCTCAAAAGAGCAGTTTCCCGGGGGACCAGCTGGGACAGTTCAATTCAAGGCAAAGAGGGAAGCTGAGACAGTTAGGGTGGATGACTCTATTTATGCTAGCTTAGTTTACAATCCATGAAGATGGAGGAGGGAAAAAGAAGTTTTTACAACTATATGTATTTAAAATTTTGTGTTACTTTTATTTATTCATTTCCTCAAGCTTCTTTCAATTCTGGTTTAAAACTTTAGTGGATAAACCAATAGACGTAGCAAGTGGGAATTCTGTACATAAATCAAACCCAGCGCTGCTACTTATCCCTGACAACTAAAAATTCACCTGATGCATGTGGGAGTGCCATTTGAACCCCTTCACTGACACAAGGGGAAAAAAACTCAAACTTCACATCTGTAGATTTCTATGAGGCTGAAACCAGAGATGTCCCACCCTTCCCAAATCGGAAACCAACAGTCCCGCCCACAGCCCTCTCAGGTTCTATGATTTATTGCAACAACCACATGAAACACACAGATGACGCTCACACTTACAGCCTTTATTAGAGAAGCTAATGGGATGCCATTTCAGTGTACGAATGAGGTGTGCGAGGCTCAGGACACCGATCTGCTGCTGCATCTTCTCTCCCTGACCTCAGACAGTCCTCTCTCTGACACTCAGCTTTTTGCCCTGCTTGGGCAATGTCACAATGTTCTTTTGAGGTTGCCAATAAGCACCCGAATGACATGCCACTGCACTCTTCGTTTCCACTTAGAGACACCCACATTTCATATTCATCAAATCCAGCTCCCCAAATTCTAATGCTCAGTGGTCCCCGGCTATATAAAATAGCCTCCCTCCCCACAACACTCAACTTTCTGTGCTCCGCCCCTCTATCTTACGCTCTGGCTCCCGGTGCTGCCCTCGCTGCTGTCCTGGCCTTGGGTCAAAGTTGTCTCCCGAATCACGGAGGTTCTTGGGATCCAAAAGCTATGCTCCCCCTCTAGATCAGCTCTCTTGCTGAGTGCAGGACCACCCCCATCTTGCTTCTGAGATGGCTCCTCTTACACCCAGCAGGAAGACAATGGATCCTGTTAATGGTTCCCAGGAGAGTGAGATCATCCAGTGAGCAGCACCAGACCAATTGGGAAAATAAGTTAGTTGATGGAAGTAGCAAAGTCCTATGGCTGAGAGAGTGTTCCTAAGTCACTCACAAGTCCCCTGCAGATTCACGCACAACCCTATGCCACACGCTCAATAATGAACAGGTTGGTGTCGGACGGGACCTACACTAGCAGATTCTGAAGAGGTTCTAGTTGTGTTGGAGATTATTTCCTCACCCCAGTAACAGGACATTTAAAACACTGCTGGGCTTAATGCCGTGGTGGTACCAGGGCGTAAAGAAGGTAGCACTAATGACGGTCTATAAAATGTTTGTGTCATGTTTAAGCATAAATATTTCATTTTTATAAAAATATTTTCTTCATAAACGCAGTTTGCATGTGTCAATACTACCACCAGGCTAAACCTCTCTGCTAACTTACCTTTTGAATCTTCTGAATGATCACTGTTTTTTGTTGTTGTTGTTGTTGTTGTTTTTGTGGGCATCACTGCCTCTGGTGGTTGTGGGCACTACCCAGCCACCGCTGGATTTGAACCGCCAAGCTGCAGTTCCGCACTCAACCACTTACGCCACCGGGGGCTCAGCCCCTGAATGATCACTGTTATAGAGCTGTTTCTTTAATGCATGGAATCACAAAGTGATTCAAATTTAATAATCAAAAACTAAGAATATACTAGTCAAAAAATAACATGACTAGGGTTCCTGGACTGTTTGGTATGGGAGAAGGTCAATGGATTAGGTGAGGACGTGACACCACAGACAAGTCTGTGACACCCATGTTAATGATAACACTTGTTTAAAAGATATGATGAGTTCACCTTCTGGGGTCAATGCTTTAGCCTTTTGCATCCACCTGCAATGACCCAATTCAGTGACAGGAGTGGTCCTTAGCTGTGCGAACAGCTTAACAAAACTCCCTAAAGTGGGGGGTTTAACACAATAATCATCCTATACTATCTCTACTCGGAATTGCTCAGCTCTGTGAATGGTTCAGAGACCTTGGGGAGGTCATAATTGGGTGATGGCTCAAGTTGAGGAACACGAGGTTTCTTCTCTCACTAGCAGCATGGTTGGAAAGCCTCAAAGGGTACTGACTGAAAAAATAAATTTAAAAAAAATTTTAAAGGGTACTGACTGAGGTTACAAACTCTTTATCCACCATGGTGCTTCCAGGGTCTCAGGATTTCTTAAATGTTGACTCAGGACTCTCAAGTCCCATGACTCACAAGAGCAGGAAAGTCAGGCAGAATCTGTGCCATCCTTTCGACCTTACTCTCTTAGTTCACACAGCCCTACCTATGCCATGTTTTATGAATATGAAATGAGCCAGGAAGTTCAGCCCCACCTTCAAGGAGAGAGGAATTCACCTCTGTATTTTGAAAGAATATTTTCAGAGGAATTTTAAAACCTTTACAGCACTTATACTTAAGGATAATATTTATTTTTCATATTTCCTAGCAACTGGAAGAATTGTTCCAAAGATAATAGATTTTTCTTCCTATAAATATATGCATTTATATACAAGCAAATATATATTAATACATACACATATACATTTGCATTTTATACACATATGTTTCTTCATTTTTAATAGATGCTCAGAGAATCTTTAAGTAAATCCTTTGTGTAATGTTTAAAGAACCCATAAAGCCAACTTCACTGTCATCAAGTGGAATCTACCTCACAGGCCCTGTAGAGAGTTTCTGAGACTTTTAATCTTTAAAAAACTGGCAGACTAAGTAGATGTACAAATAGAATAAATAAAAGAAGCAGAACCATCTGAATGAAATGTTCACAATGGCTTCACTGAGAGACTTAGAAAGTAAGATCAGGTCCCATGAGCTGCTCTTTGCGATTTCACAGAACCTAATCTTGTGGGGAGGAAAAGGGCTGTGGCAGTAAGCCAACACTATTCACAATTGTTAAAGTGGGCATAAATGATGAGCATTGGACATAAACAGTGCCATACAAAATCATTAGTTCCAACCACTGAGACTCTTCTCTGGACAGTTTCACTTTGAAATTAATTTATTTCAAATTGGTGGATCCCAGAGCAATTATTAATTCAAACCAAATAAGTAATAATTAATTTTTGCCTTCTTGTTTATGCCTCATGAAGTATTTCTGCCATTTACTGATTTTCCACCACCTGGATTAACACAAAGATGTTTCCTTGGCATCGGACAGGTGTTAACACTGGCTGAGAATCAGAGCAATTTTAATTAGCAAAACTCATTTCGTTGGGGGCTAATGAAGCTTTTTTATTAATCAAAGAAAAAATGTCCTTCTCAATACTAGTAAGATTTCAGCCCATAATGGAAATGTCCCCAAAGAGATGAACACAGGAAAGAAACACTAAACCCAGAGAGGAAGAAACATAACCCAGTGTTAGCATCCTTCCATAGTTCTTCCCTAAAGAATACAAGAGACGTTCCTTTGGGAAGCTTAAAACTTAACATTTTAAACCGAGTAGCAAAAACAGAACATCTGAAAAGTAATATGTGCCTAAGATTAAAAGGAACTTGGGAAAAAGTAAAATTCATTTCCTAAGGTTAAAAATGTAGCTGTTTATGATATCAGCATATTAAAATAATTCTGTGGGACACTTCTACATTGTTTGCAGTCAGTACTGATCAAGAAATTTAGGGAAGGACAACTCTACAGTTCTAAATTCCCTTTCTATGTGTCTTACACTAATTTTTTTTAATCTATGATCTAAAAAGGACATATTTTCCAAGGACAGGTGTCCTACTCCCAATTCTCATCCAGATAATAAATATCTTTTCTGTCGGAGAATGTCAAGGTCGAGGGCATAGCCCTGGAAGAAACTGGAGAGTGGAGATTTTCAGTTCAGAAACAAGTACAAGACAGGAATCTCAGAACAAAATTGCCAAATGTACTGAAAATGCAGTGCTCTCTCTGCTATGAATCACAAACTTAATTAATTTTGAAGCTAAGGCATTTCCCCCAGATCTATTTCTTTTTCTTATCCCCATAGAGTTTAGAGGTGGATTGGCCCTAGTGGCTGTTGCTCTTGGAGAATTAAAATGACTGAGATCCTGTTCTTTTAATTCACACATTGTTATTAATAGTCCCTAGCACTCTTGAGACCTCATGATATGGTCTGGTTTTAATTAGTATGCTTTTAACGCATAACTAAAGCTGAAATGATACATTTTGCCTATTTCCAGTAAAAAGCAGGGTGGGGGACCTATACTGGAGGCTAGCACTGAAAAGAAAGGAGACCTTCCATTAGCTTGACTAACTTAATGTGTCTTATAATGCATAGACCAAGGGTCTTAACCCCCATCCTGAACTCTAGAGGCCAGCCTTCCTGGTACTCCTTTAAAGAGGGTACACTTTACTTCACTAGCTATCTAGGATCCCTCCAGCTCCCAACTCTTAGAAATATTTGATATGAATTCTGATGAATTCTGCAATAATTTTTAAAGCCTAAGATTAGCTGTCAAGAGTATTCAGATTGAAGCCTGTCCCTTAACCCTATACCACAGGGTCAAGATGGTGTAGGGGGTTTCATGTTGGGCTGTTAACCACAAGGCCTGCAATTTCAACCAACCAGCCATTCCAGGGGAGAAAGATGAGGTTATTGATGAAGATGGGATACAAAGGGGGAACTGATTACAAGGATCAACATATAACCTCCTCTCCAGGAGACAGGCAACAGAAAAGTGGGTGAAGGGAGACATGGGACAGAGTAAGATATGAGAAAGTAATAGTAATTCATAAATTATCAAGGGTTCATGAGGGAGAGGGGAACAGGGAGGGAGGAGAAAAAATGAGGAGCTGATACCCAGGGCTCAAGTAGAAAGCAAATCTTTTAGGATGATGAGGGGAACAAATGAATAAATGTGCTTGAGATACAATGGATGGATGTATGGATTGTGACAAGAGCTATACAAGTCCCCAATGAAAGCTTTTTAATGTACCATTTCAGAAACCCTGAGGGGTTAGTTCTACTCCATCCTACATGGTTGCTATGAGTCAGACCTGATTTCAGGGCTGTCAGTTTGGCTTCGATAACCCTACTACCTCACAATGTGACTTTGGTTAGATATAGTCTCGGGAGAGTTAGCTTGTGGTCACACCAAATTAAAAAACAACTTGGATATAAACAATGACACATATATTGGGTGGAAGATATCATTAAAGAATAATGATGGCACTTGGAAATACCTCATACTATGAATGAATCCACACATTACGCTGGGTGAAAGAAGTCAAATGCAAAAAGACAATATTGTGTGAGATCATTAAGATAAAAATTCAAGAAATATTTCCCACTGATTACCAGAGATGAGAGGAAGGGAGAGTAAATCACTAACTAGAGGGTAGAAACATACGAGCAGGTGAAAACCTATAAAGCTTGTGAAAAAAATCCTTCTGTTTCTCAAAGACAGATCAGCAAAAATTTTAACATGGTAGTAAGGGAGTGGGAGGAGTGCAAGATTAATTGCATCATAGGTCAATACTGTTATGTATACAATGCCGTAATAACAATAATCTACAAGAAGGTGCACAGGCATATAGACAGACTGCACGGATGTACGAAGGAGAGTGAGACTATACCCACACATGTATATAACTTTGACCAAAGCTATTTCTGCAATGTCCTTAACTCTGTTGAAAACATATCCATGGAAATCACATAGCATACAAAAGCAAATCAGTAAGAAC
The DNA here is from genome assembly GCA_004026705.1 of Nesogale talazaci. Classification (NCBI taxonomy): domain Eukaryota; kingdom Metazoa; phylum Chordata; class Mammalia; order Afrosoricida; family Tenrecidae; genus Nesogale; species Nesogale talazaci. The sequence continues at coordinate 34,637 of PVJH01014944.1, read as the reverse complement.
TTCTAAGCTACAGCAAAATGCCTGGATGGAACATGTTTCTATGGCTGACGGCTCTGGACAATTGTCTCAAAGGACCCCAAGGTCCATTGGCATAACATAATTCACCCGGAAATTACTGGAGGTTCTATTTCAGTGAATAGTCACTGGGGGTCTTAAAAGTTTGTCAGCAACCATCTTAAGGTACAGCTACTGGTCTGTTCCCATCAGGAGCAAAGAGTGAAGAAAATTGTCAGCAATAAATCTATTAGACTAATGAGCCAGGAAAACTTCAACTTTCACGATTCTGACATTAGAAGAACTAAATGGTGCTGGGATACCAATTCTAACTGTTCTGAAGGTGATCACACTGAAAGTTCCTGGTGAGAAGGGAAGGAAATTTTTTAAAAAATGGATAACCCTTAGAAATACCAGGCTTCCAGGGTGGACAGTAAATCAACCAGGGGGATAATGGCCCTTTCTGATCCCTCCAGACTGAAACAGGACTGAACTCCATGCTTTACTTTTCTGTTCAACCAGACATTGATCTGTAAGGTAAAGAATCATACTTTGGATGTACGTACTCCTTAGTATGCTCAATGTGATCAAAAGAACAGAATTTTCTCCAGGAAAAAGTTCAGAAGACAGAAAATGTTAGGAAAGAACCAGGAATAAAAACAAGAAACAGGGAGAAAGTAGGGTAAATGATGTTACATAGGGTAAATGATGTTACACGGGGGTATTGCCACCAACGACATGAAACAAAATGGATATGAATTAGTGAATGGAAAATAGATTTCTCTGTAACTCATCCAATTAACAATAGAAAGTTATACAGAAGGGAGGAAGGAAGGGAGAAAGGCATGAAAATAGATGGTTGTCTGAATTTCCCTTTTGAGATGCTGTTTTCATGACTACTTGCCTTTCTTCCTTCTTTTTTTGAAACAGTTTGATTGACAGTTGTTAGGTGCCATCAGGTCAACTCTGACATAGCAACCCCTGCACAACAGAACAAAACACGGCACAGTTCGGCCCCATCCTTGCACTTGTTCCTGTACCTGAGCGTATTGTGGCAGCTGCAGCATCAGTCCATCTCCTTGAGGACCTTCCTCTTTGCCCAAACTTGTCCACTTGACCATGTATGTTGTCATTCTCCAGGAGCTGGCTCAATATTTTGTCCCAGCACTACAATTCAAATACATCAATTCTTCTTCGGTCTTGGTTAATCAATGTCTAACTTTCCCCTGCATATGAGGCAAAGGAAAATACCATAGCTTCAGAATACAGCATATGAATTGCAGACTTGTATAGATTTAATTCCTAAGTGAGTGGACACTATTTATACAGACAATAAAGGTTGTTGGTGAGTCAAAACTTTCGATGACACTTATTCACAAAGGCATAATCATGCTGACCAGACTGATATATATCATAAGAAAACAAGGAGAGCATTAAAGTCATAAATATATAGCAGTCCCTCCTCAGGGAACCATTACTCTTGTTACTGTTTCTGAAGAGTTATCCATCTTAACATTCATGTACTGAGCAATCTTACATATACAAATGAGTACATGTGAATCTAACATAATGAGGTAAGACAAATTAAAATCTGAATAGTAAAGAGAAGAAATATTAACTAGAAGATATTTATGATTCATTGGTGCCATACCATACCATGGATTTATCAACAATTCCATGAGGTCCTTCTGAGAGGGGCTGTCCAATTAATTTGCAAACAGGCTTTGGGGCTCAATTACATTCATGCCTCTTCATTTCGAGTTGGTTGTATGTTTCTGAATGTCTGATATCTTCTCATGATCTTCTCTCATGATCACACAGACTAGTATGCTTCCTCTATGTGGACTTTGTTGCTTCTCTGCTAGGTGGATGCTTGTTTAATTATAGGTCTTGGAGACCTCAGGTGCTATATCTTCAAATAGTCGAGCACCATCAGCTTTGTTCACCACATTTACTTGTGCACTCATTTTGACTTCAATGATCATGTCAGAATGTGAGTATCATAAAATGCCACATGGGTAGAACAAACCATTCTTGTACTGGGGCAAGAATTAGGCAAAATCCTAATGCCCATCTGATTCATTGATATATATACATATATCTGTATATATACACACATATATTCATATATATAGTCCCTCCTGCCCATCAGTAATGTTTACCCATCATTCCCATTTCAGTAATCCTCTGAGATACAGTTCAATCTTTCAAAGTCAGGGAGATATGGTACATGCTCTTCACCATCAAAGTTAGAACCTGTACTAGTCTCTTGTACCTCTCTTTATTGGTTCCCCACTTCCCTCCCCCTCCCACCACTCCCATGCACCCCAGGGACCACTGGCCCAGACACTGTCTTCCTAAGTATGCTTAACCTGAATTTCAGGTATTGATAAATGCCTAAAAAACATACAACTAGTCCCAAGTCTAACAAGAATGATGACAGAGCACATAAACACCTCTATGTTAAAGAAAGAAAAGACCATGTTGAAGTTATCAGCCCAGTCCCCATATCTCTCCAGGTTACCTATCCTAGGTCCTACTTGCCTAATAACCTTAACACAATAAAACAACAACAAAAGAAAGAAATATTTCAAATTAGAATAAATGTGCTTGGTTTTTCAGTATACCATCACACACTGTATCCACCATCCATTCCAGGTGGTTCCTTTGAGAATAATTGTTCATCCACTCCAAAATCAGTCCCAATCTCCTCTTCCCCCCTACCCCTCACCCCCAGAAGTTTGTATGTTTTTAGACTCATTCACATATCTCCTCCTACTGACACCCCAAAGTTGCACAAGCTGGTGCACTTTTTTTCCTCTTTTGATGAAACCTTTAGATGTGCATAAGTATTTTATTATGAAGAGGTTCCAGCCACCTAGTTTTAATTCCAGTGTGTGCTTCCTTTATTGTGTTGGGTTGTCTGTCTGTGCTCTGAACCAGGGTTCTTAAGCTTTCCAACTTTCTCATTGATGATCCTGATAGCTCTGGGGTTTACATTCAGGTGTCTAAGCCATCTTGAGTTCATTTTTGTCCATGGGGAGAAGTATGGGTGCCATTTCATTCTTCTACAGATGGAGATTCAACTTTTCTGGCACCCTTTGTTGAAGAAGCTGTTCCTTTCTCATTTAGTTTTTTAGTTCTTTGTCAAAAATCACTTGCCTATAGGTAGATCCTTTTATTTGTGGACTTTGTAAATCTTGTTCCATTGGTCTACGTATCTATCATTATACCAGGACTAGACTGGTTTGACTACTGTGAATATGTAGTAGGTTTTGAGGTTCAATAGTGCAAGGCTTCTTACTCTGTTCATTTTAAGAAATCTCTTCCTTCTACCGGGTCTCTTCCCTTGAGAATCTATTAAACTATGACACATCAAAAAATTCTAGAGGCTAGGTAGTTCCTACTGCTGAATAGATTCCAGTAAAGGGAACCATTAAAGGATCTGGGCAATATTTTTTAGATTCACCTACTGATAAAACATGATATAAGATGGTAAGAGGGAAATGTGTAAGAAACATTGCCTCTCTGGAGTTGTTGACATACATGTGATATGTTTGCCTAAAGTAATAAAGCATAGAATGGTACAATCAAAAGACAAAGCAAGTGATTGTAGCTTTTAGAACAATGATGCCCATGAGAAATACCTAATCACTTTGCTAACTGTAGTAAAGGCTAAGTGCAATATGATATGAAGTCCCCCACAATCCCTCCAGCTAGCTGAGAAATTGCCCCAAAAAGTATAATATCTATAGAAACAATCATTTATTTGTCACACAAATACAGTTCCAACGCAAATTGCGTAGCCCCTACTTCCAACCAATTAATTATCTCTAAAATCGTCTCCCATAAGGATATGGTCACTTTCCAAAGCGACCCAGGACTAATTGGCTGGTGATCCAATGAGTCACCAGCCCAGGTTTGCAAACAGTGGCCTGAATTAGTGACATTCCAAACAAGGGAAAGGTTATTGATGGATCAACTGGAGATAAAAATGTACAGTTGTGCCTTTAAAAAAGATATTTATGAAACCAGGTCATGAATTTATAGCAGAGCCTTATACACAGGAACTAAGTCATAATTGTTTCCCTTCAGTCACTAAAGTTTCTCCCTAGAGGGATGCCCTGCTTCCTAGCAAAAATCATCCAAAGCAAAACATTTCCAAATGATCTGTCCAGTCACTTCATATTAAATGAAAAGGTAAGTTCTGTGCACTGAGCAATATATATGTGTGTGTGTATGTATACATATATGTATTTTTAATTCTGTGGTTTTTCTGTTTAGTTCATTTAACTCAGAGCCTTTATTTTAGAAATTGTGTTTCTACTTCTATCCTCCTACTTCCTCTTTGTTAAACCCCACCATAGTCTTCAAAGTGCCCACTTAGAAGGGTCTTCTCTTGTGAGAAAGGAAGAGGATGGTTGCCATGGGGGGAACAGGGCATAATACTCACCACAAATGTGGCTGGAGAGATAGAGAGGAGACACTTAAGGACAAGGCTTGCAAGGTCCTATTGAGAACTTGAGAAATTGGGTGGTCATGGAAGTGTATCCAGGAGCTGGAAGATCATTAGAATGGAGGTGATGCCAGAGTGGAGATGAGGGTGCCAGTGATCCCTGGGGAAATTCTGATGCAGGCCGACCACCTGCATGTCAGACTTTCGCTACGCACCTTGGGTTTACAATGATGAGCTTGTGAAAGGCTTTGCTCCTGAAGCACTTCTGGGGGACTTCGAGCATCTAACCCTTCTGTTAGCTGCATAGCTTGTTAACCGTTTGCTCTCTCTGCAGATGCCTTAGAGGGAATAGCTGAATAGATGTCATCAGTAGGCTGCTTTACTTGTCTGAGAGTTTGATCAAGGCGTGGTGGCAGGGAGTTGGCTGGGAGAGTGGAGTAGAGGGAAGGGAAAGAATTCAAGAGGGGTCTTGAAAGCAAACTCAGCATGATTTGGAAACAGATCACATTTGTGAGCGTGAATGAGTAGGTGTCAAGATGGTTTGTGTGTTTAAGTTTAATTTCACTGCTTTTTCTGACAGGCTAACAAATATTTAGAAAGACACTTATCCCCACCCCACCCCCCTTCTGTGAGAAAGAAACAATGGTTGGAGATGCTATTCCCATTTTCCACAATTGAATGCCTTGTAATAACTACCTCTTAACTATCCAAATTAAAATTGAGTACAAAATCGGGATCATTCATATAGTGAAAGTAAAACATGATTTTTCCATCACTAGAAGCTTTTTTTCTTTTTGCAAACTTCTACTGTGTCTATTTCACAGTAGGAATTGGAACTCAAATTTCAGGATATCCTGAGAAATAAGACACTTCTGTGTTTTTTACCATAAGGAAGCAAACATAATAAGACAAGCTGAGAGTCATCACGTTTACAGAGAAATTCTTTATATATACGTATGTACACACACACACACACACACACAAAGACTATGCATTTGATGCTCTGTGTCCCTTTTCAAACTAAGCCATATGATGTCCATTTTCTGAAACATAAACTTGTGAAGACTTCCTTTTATTGTTGGCATTATTCAAGTTTGTGGTGTATAGCCAGCTTCCTTGAGGGCTCTATGACTGTTTTCTGTTTCATAGTGCGCAGCCACAATTAAAACAGGTTGGATTTTAATGAATACACACACAGTGTGTTGAAAGAACAAATTACTATTACTGCTCTATGCAAATGTATTTCTTATCCTGATGTCAAGTATTTAGTCCCCAGACCTATAGATTGTACTTTTAGTTTTATGTAATGTGAAGATGCACATTTGGTGGGACAGATCTAGATGATTACGGAGTTCTAAGTCATTTGAATATAACAAAACACAACACTTGTTGATCTAAGTCCTCAATTTGTCAAAGTAATGATCCAGGAATAATGTAATAGCAAGTTTACAGTAATAATAAGTGATTGTGTATTTATGTCAGCTATCACTATGTCAGATCCATGACGTAATGGCTACACATTGAGCCGAGATGTACAGGATCACTATTTGAAAGCACCAGCCACAGGGCAGGGATGGACTGGGCCTTCTACTCTGGTTAAGAGCCTCATAAACTCATAGGGGCAGTTCGACCCTTTCCTGTATGATTGCTCTGAGTGGACATGGACACAAAAGTAGTGAGCTTGTGTGTGTTGTATGCCAAGGGGATTTTATCTAAGAAAAGTGGAAACATTGCCTTGTCACTAGCTTCAAATCCACAAAAGCAGACCAATTGCCATTACTAAGTTGAATCTGAGTCATACAAACCAAGAGTAGAGGTGCCCCAAAGAGTTTCCAAGACTACAATCTTTCCTGAAATCCTTCCCCAAAGCAGATTCAGTCTTCCTTCTTCTTGCTGAGGAGATTCGAACCACTGATCTTTCCGTTAGCAGATTACTCATTGTGATGAGAGTTCTTTGTGGCTAGATGAAATCAATGAACTATGAACAATGGTGACACATATCACTTACTAGCTGAAGCAAAGAAGCCATTGTGTGTGACTCTTTAGCTTATCCTTTACCCTGGAGAAGTTCTTTTGATGTGATCCAAGTGGCATAGCCACAAAGAACTGGGAGCCACATCGTGTTAGAGAGCTGACTATCAGAATAGAGTTAAGTTAGAAAAATTGGAGAGCAATTTGTTACTCTATAACCTAGTACAATCTGGCCTCTCCTGACAAATAGTGTTAATGACTGCTGTGGAAAAGCATTTTTAAACTTTTCATGCACCAGAAGACACTGGTAAAAGATATGAATCATGATGTAAAGCCTAATCAAAGTTATTGTCCCTAGTAAGTATTTGAATTTGTTTGATGATTTGTTCTTAGTATTATGCCAATTGAATATTCTATGTGTATTAACACACCAAATCTAAGTGTTATAAGTTGTGTTAGTTTGGGTAGACTAGAGAAAGAAATTCATAGACACGCATATGGATATAAGGGTAAGGTTTATGTACAAGAAGTATGGAACATTGAGAAAGCATCCCAAACCAGTTCAGTTCAAAGTCATAAGTCCGATATTAGCCCATATGCCTGATACCAGTCTATAAAGTCTCCTTCTGACTCAGAAAGTCACAGGTCAGTGGGTGCAGAATCCCAGGGTTGGCAGGAATCTCCCCTGGCTCCTCGCTTCCAGGGCTCAGGGTCCATCAACAGCATCCAGTGGTGGTAGAAGCAACTCAGCGCTGGCAGTGGTCTCCATGTGGTTACTCCAGCTTCAGAGGTCTGGTTCCATCAGACTAAGGCCATGTGGCTTCTCCTCCAGCTCCTCCAGCTCCTTGGATGTTGCCATCTTGTTTTGTCTGTAATTTGTCATCTCAGAAACTGACTCCCAACAACTGGGGTGATGGCCTCTTATCTCCACAAGGGAAATATCACGAGATTTCCCAGAAGTCTCAGGAGAAAGCCATGCTCACACAGAGGCCTCATTAGCTACTCATCTATCTCCACATTAACAGACTAGACTCTACCCCTAGACTTTCAATCATTAAATTGACACCAAGCACATGACCGCCACACAAGTGGAGGTTAAAGGAAATATATAATTAACATAGCTTTAAAAAAAAACAAGGGACTTAGATGCAGTGGGTCTGACTTCAATACTGTGTCATTGATACCAATTCACCATTATCCCCGTGACTCATGAGGGCATACCTTCATGCCTTCTTTATCCCCAAGGCAGTCAGCAAGGGATGTGTTTGTTTCTTGCACAATGTGCCATTGAGATCAATACAGCCAATATGATTAGTTGATATAAAATTTCGAGATACACGTAAGCAAAGTTTTAGACAATTTGTTTAAATCTTTTAAAAAATCTAACACAATGACTTTAAAAAAGAGAATGAAGGTATTATCTCTGCTATTTTATTGGATAATTTAGAAATCATAAAGAAGTCAATTTTGCCAAGTATTAAATACAAGGATATTTCAGAAGCCACAAAAGTTATTCTCAATATGACCATACGCCAAACTGCTGAACACACAAAAATGAACTTTTGGATGGTTTCCATAAGTGACTAGAACAGACATCGATACACTTTTCAAACAATGTAGAGGTTACCACCACTCATGACACGAAACTTGGAGAGTAAAATTCAAGAGCGGTTGTGATGAAAGATAAAGCAATGAAAAACACTCCATTCTTATTTAATTCCTCTGCAGTGATTAATACTTGATTAAATCCAAAATGCCTACCTAGGGAGAAGTGGAAATTCAAGGATTTCACTGGGGAAAAAAATGTTACCTTTTTTTAACAGATTAAGAATCGTGTAATATAATGACAACATTTTATTAGGCAGAAAGCAAAGGTTCTAAGAACTTGTCTACCATCACAATGATGGCTGCAGGCTTCAGTCACACTCTGAACACTCAACTGGTTCACTAACTGCTTTTGCTGGGGGCACAATAAAAAATCTTAATTTAATTTTCCACTATTTTCAGGGTCAGATATACCCAGTAGGCAATAGAACATTTGTCCAATGACCTGTGCTCTTCTGAAGAATGGAAAAGGAACAGTAATAAGTAGAAATCTACTGAATTTTCATTCTGACCCTCAATGCTCCCCCTGGCAGTGCATTTAAGTCCCAGGAACAAAACAAAACAAAAAATGATATTAGAAAATTGAATCTCAGCTTAGTAGTTGGCCATTATGAGAATTATCCCAGCTGTAGAAAAAGCTAAATCAATTCTGATGGAGGAAAGATGGAGTGAAAAACTCCCATATAAGATGGGTGGTGGCATGTTTAACATTTCATATTTTGGCCTTTGCTTTACAAAATACTTTGACATACAAATGGATACCCGCAAAAGGGTGAGGGGGAGGTAGAGGGACAGAGAAAAGCTCCGCTGGGAGGGGCTTTCATAGTACACATTTTTTCCCCCTCTAGAAGAGCATCCAGCAACTCACTCTGAGTTATGCACCCAGCAGCATCACCTGAGAAGCCTCTCTGGTCATAGTGAATTTTTCTGTTAATGCAATTTCACTCAAACTTTGGTTTTTTTGTAATGGCCGAATTAAGAGAACAGCATAAGGTTGTGAATTTTTTATTTTCCTGCTCAGAGAAAAGTGCTGCACAAACTGTTGTGATGGTGAATACCTTACATGGACAGAATTATCTGAGAACCTCAAGCACATGAGTGGTTTTCTTGTTTTAAAAAAGGTAAAATGTCAAACGATGACAAACCCCACTGTGGATGTCTGTCAACTTCCCCAACCGACAAAAATGTCCACTGGTGGTGCATTTGGAGTTCATTCCACCAGGTCAGACTGTTAATCAAACTTTCTATTTAGAGGTTCTGAAAATACGGTGTAACAATGTACAACAAAAAAGGCCTCATTTGTGGCAGATGGGAGATAGCTTGCCCCCCATGACAATGGATCTGCTCATGCAACTATCTCAGTGCTCCAGGTTAGGGCAAAGTTGCCCCACACACTTGACTCACCTGTGACTTCTATTTATTTCTGAGAGTGCAAAGGGATGTGAAATGACAGCGATTTGAGGATGTAGAAGAGGTGATGAAAAAATCAGAGAGGTGCTGTCAGCCATCCGAACAGATGAGTTTGAAAAATGTTTCCAAGAATGGAATCATAGATTTGACACATTTATTAAGTGGAATGGAGACTATTTTGAAGGCGATAAGGTTGCTTTGTGAAAGAAAACTTAAATACATAGCTTTGAAAAAAATGTGATTTTGTTTTTGACTTTTTTGGGGGGTGTACCTCTTCATAGATTACATTATTTATGACTGTCATTCACTCAATGGGATAGAGGAAAGGATTTTTTTCCTTATATTTTGAAAAACTTAAAATATTTTGCTTGACTAGCCTGCTTGAAGAGAGTTCAAGGGTTTATGCAATAGCCCAATACAATTCTTTATAAGTCCTTCAAACAGTCACTGGGGTTTCATCCCTACCTCTTCTGGCTGCAGCTACTTGAGTAGGAGCTTAGTCGGGTTCTTGGGCAACCAGATTCCAGCCCATGGTGACTCCATCTGAATAAAGCCAACCTCCAGGGCATTCTCCAGGACTGATATTCTAAATCAGTAGTTTACCAGGCCTTTCTTCGCAGAGACCTCTGGGTCAACTCAAGTTTCCAGTTATTTTAGTCGTCTTTCAAGGTCGACCTTGGTTGGCTTCCTGTTCTGAGTGGAGAAATGTGGAAGGTTTTCTTTGAGTTCCTTGTCACACCTGAAAAACCCTGTCATTTATTCAGCCTTGCCCTCTGCTGTTCTTTACCCACCAGCTTTTTGGAGAAAGCTGTTCTCTGGAGAGGAGCCTGTTCTCATGTTGGAAAATGAATACACAGCACCACTGTTTGTCCTCATCTGTTCCCAGAGCTGTGTGGATTGGCCAAAGAAAATGAAAACAAAACAAAACAAAAATAAATAAATAAATAAATAAAAATTTAAAAAGAAAATGAAAACAGGAGCAAGTACTGAGAACATCCACATTTCCTTTCTGGGATTTGATGTCCTGCTGTCAAATGTGCTATTAGGATAAACTAAATCTTCATGATCCAACCCAATTGGACCATGACAGATTTGCAGGCTGGTAAAAATATTTGTAAAAAACAAACAAAACAAACAAAAAAGCAAAAACCTTAATTCAAAGACCAATAAAGCATCTTCAGAGCCTCCATTGATTTTCACTTTTAGTGCCAATAGACATCTCTGCAGCTCTATTCAAACTTGGTCTGGACAGCCCCTCATTCATCATTCATGATCACAGTATTAAAGAGGGCAAGTGAGATGCTAATGGAAAGTACCTCCAGTTAGCAAGTGAGTCACACACGTATGAACAGCATGTGCAAGTGCCCCTTCTGCCCCTCATCTTCCCACCTCTGGAGCCCCTCGTGCTCCTGCCCTAAAAAGGCGTTCTGGGTGGGCAGGAAGCTCCACAGAAACTGGAGGTTGAGAAGGGAAGAAAGGAAAGATATTGTGGGGAAAAAAATAAATACAGCATGGAGCTGACACCGGGGGCAGACGCGCAGAATGAGCTGACCTCCACGGCCCAAAAATATCTTTCCCCTACTGTGCCTGAAGTTTTTCCTTCACTTGGACACACTGCTGAAATCGCATCACTCAGACATAGCTTTTGGATAATAAGCCACTTTAAAATAATAACGCAACTGATTCTAGAAAAGTTAAGAGCTATTCAAGTCCTTCGCGTGTTTGTGTGAGCTGGTTCAGTAGCATTGCTGCCCTCCTAAATTGTAGCTGAGATCAGCACTCCCAGATTGACCAGAGTTTAAAGACCTGGAACTTAATTGTAGGCTATTCTGTGAAAGATCATGCTAAAAAATAATCTAATTTTGGCCAATCAGAAATCCGTTGCTAGTTGCCTTCTTGTCTGCTCAGACTCATGGTGATCTTGGAGTACATTTTCCACTGACCTCTTAAGACTTTAGAATTAGATGGCCAGGCCTGTCTTCTGAGAAAACTTGGGAGAGGGGGTGGTGTTTAAACTGTCCATCTTTGTCTTAGCAGTCACATGCTTAGCCATTTTCCCCACACTATAAATACAGGTGATGAGAAAATAGAGACGAGGTGTGGAAAGCTTTCAGGATATGTCAAGGACTTAATGGCCAAATGTTTTTTAGAGCTGCTTTTGTCACCAGGAAAGGGAGTGCTGGACAACATGCCAGAAGTGTCACACTTTTGAGAGGTAGCAATCTCTGTTTGGCAGAGGAGGAAACTGAGACTGAAGTCCTTGTCCAAGGTCAAAGTCAGACAACATATTGCCATCATTTCATACAGTCTCTACCTCATGCTCTTTCTTACTCTCATCCCCCTTTCTTTTTAAAAAAAAAAAATTATTCATGGGCTGAGCCCCGGTGGCGTAGTGGTTGTGCACGGGACTGCGGCCCACTGGGACGGAGGTTCAATTCCAGCAGTGGGGCTGGGCCTCCTACTCCCACCACCGGAGAGCAGTGATGCCACGCCCCCCCCCAAAAAAAAAGAAAAAAATTTTTATTCATATGCTATTATTTTCCTTTTCTTTGTTTTGTTTTTGTTTTTGTTTTTTGGGGGCGGGCGGGGCATCACTCATCCCCCTTTCTAAAATCCCTTTCTACTCACAGCTATCAGGTTTCTGTGATCTAAATGACTGGCTCCAATGAACTTGATACCATTGTTTTTGTTGTTGTTGTTGTTGTTGTTTTAATAAAATATGCCATAGATTACAAATAGCTGAATGATAAGTGACCTACCCATTTTCCCAAAACTGAAATTTTATATGTCTGATCCACCCCCTCAGGTGCATGAATATTTAATTTAATAATCATTAATTAATTTTTCAATTCCCTCTTCATTCTTCCATGGCATTATGGTCCATCCTACCTTGTGCGCAACCATGAGCTGTGCACTGGGTTTGTCTCATGCACCTGCCTAACTAGGAACTCACAAACTGTAGAGAATGAATAAAGGAATGAGAATGAGAGAAAGTTGAGAGAAATAGTTGATGGAAATAGCCTTTAGTTATTTAGCTAAACAATTTTGTTTTTCAGACAAGAGGCCAGAAAAAAAACATGACAATAACAATAGTACAACTGTTTTTCTTTGACTCTGCCTGCTAATTAAAGACTGGTTAAAAGCAGCTGTGTGTGATGGTTCAAATCCAGCAGCAGCTCTCCAGGAGCAAGGCTAGGCTTCCTACTCCCACCAGAGCAGTGATGCAAGAAAAAAAGCAGCTATGTGTAGCATAATTTATTTCACTTCAAATGAGTAACAAAGGCATTGATATGGTTTAGTATACTCTCGAATGTGTGCCTTTTTATGGTTTACAAATTTTCCTCCCAAAGGTCAATTTTGACCATAGAGTCAAAAATAGTGGGCTGATTTTGGATCAAGGCATGTAGATAAAATTTGGAATTTTAGGAGGATAATTTCAAGATCAGATTCTTTGTGGTAGGTGCATTGAGGCACAAATCATAAATATAAAAAAATACAGCCAAAAGAACCTTTGAACTTGGGATATTGATAAGAAATTTACAGCATTTCAGGAGCAAAAATCAAATCCCTTCTGTTTTCATAATCAATCAATCTTTGGTCCAGTTTCTTCCCAAACTAGAAGGCGATATCTCACCGCTAGTTAATCACATGGTTCTGTCTAGAACAGCAGCTCAAAAACTCACTTTCCCATAGAAAATGCCTACAATGAAATTGGCAATTTGGGATTGTGCTGTAAATGTAGAGTAGGAAGACACTTCCCTAGAGGCAAGAACAAAGCTGCCCTATTAGAAAATTCTAGAGGAAATAGGATTTGGGCAAAGGTAAAAGTCTTCAGGAAACCTGGCACCACGACATGTAATTGAGAGCACAAGCTCTGCAGCAGAACTGCTTGGGTCCCAGTCCTAGAGCCACTACTTTCCACGGTGTGAGCTGGGGGCAAGTAACTTTGACTTTCTGAGAAAGAGAGAGAGAGAGAGAGAGAGAACCAGTAATAATTAGACTGCCTGGCTACTTACAAGATTCAAATGAGTTCGCACATGTGAAGAGACGTAGAATAGCATTGGGCATTTACAAAGTCCTCAATCGATGTTAGCTTTTCAGTTCATAATTCAATGTATTTGAGACTTTGGGCAAGTTGGTGCTTCTTTCGGCCTCATTTACTTCATCCAAGATGACACTATGAGTCAACACCAAACCAAGAAGCTAGTCTCCAAGTGGTGCACTTCCTAAGACATCTCCATGGATTGGTGGCACGAGGCGTTGTGGTGTAACGATGGAATCCTCACCTTGCATACTCAGGAGTCTGATTCTCTTCCACCCAGAGTACCTCAGGTGCATCTGATACCCACCTGCCAGTGGCGGTTTGTATGCGCTTGTAATGCTACACACGTTCTATTTGAACTCCCAGACTAAAATAGATGAAGAAGAAAAGACTGGTATCCTACTCCCAATAACTAGCCAGTGGAAACTTTATGGATCACAGCAGTCTGATCACAACTATCCAATCTATAAGAGACTCCAGGAAGAGTGCGGTACCAAATCGTACCTCATTGTGTTGTGAAGGTGTTGGCATGCGTCAGGAGTCTATTGAAGGCAGTGAGCAGCAACAGTAAGAGGAGCAGGTCAAATACGTTCTAAAACCAATGACGTGTGTGCTTCTCAGAACAATAGCTGAAGTGGATTAAAGGGGAGGAGCTTACCAATTCATTTCAGGCCTTTTCCTATTAGTAAATATGTTTCTAAACTGCTACCATACAGAACTCTACAAAATTCTACTAACAAGGGCGGAGCCCCAGTGGTGTAGTGGTTGTGCGTGGGACTGCGGCCCACTGGGATGGAGGTTCAATACCCACTCACAGGAGCAAAGACTGGGCCTTCTACTCCCACCACCAGGGCAGTGATGCCTAAAAAAAAAAAAATTCTACTAACAAGATGCAGATTACCCAGTAAGTAAGGTAAGCATGTACCTCAGGGCTTAACAAATGAGAAATAAGAGTTGTCCAAAGCAAAGACCCATATGCAAGTAGAAGAAGGTAGGATGAAGAAAAACCAGCACCTCAGAAGAAAGAAACTACCAGGGAAATGAAATTGATTCTACTTTAGAAATACTGTATATGACAAAAATTTTATATCTTCTGTTCATTTGGGACCAACCAGGCATAACGTCACATTCAACCACATTACACATAACTAACTCCCTCATCAACCAAGTTAGAGGGTGTCAACCACATTACAATCATGCAACTTATGATGTTCCTATTCCTGTCCTGCCCTGTCTTCAGTTTGAACGTTTATACCAAGCTCTTTGTGATTGTTGTGATCAAGCCCCTTGGGTAAAGAGCTATAAGATCCCCATTAAAATGATTTATTAAAATTTTAAAAGCCATTGGGTATCAGCAGTAGTACAATTAATAATGAAAATAGCAGCATAGGATAAAAATGAATGTGCAAGTTTTTAAGTATATTTTAAAATATAAACATAAAAAAACCTGTGGAAATCTGTAAAGGAACTTTCAACCACCATAACAACAAACGAGTGACATTTCTGTAATTGTCTTGTAAGAACTTTTATTGTTTTTATTTTTGCTATTTGAGACCAGAAGGAAAATAAAAACAAGCAAAGTTTCCAAATCATTTTCAGTTGCTGGCAATTTTTTTTTCATTGAAAAGTTTTTATTATAAAATTGATAGCACTATGGGAGACAGAACAAAACAAAGCTTAAATTCATTGCCATCAAGTTATTTCCAACTCATACCTCATAGGGAAATGATGATGATGAGACAGTTTCAAGCAAGATAAATCACTGAGAGAACTCTGCCTTTGGAATAAGGAACATCTGAAATTTAACTTGTTAGTGGACAGACCCTGAAGGTATGGTCCTGAATCACTAGGTAGATCTCAGGTGTAGGTCTCACTGTAGCCTTCTACTTAGTATTTTTTAAATGTATTATTAATTGGGATTTAATACATATTTAATTCCAAAGCTCAATCACATCAAGCAGACTTGTACAATTGCTACCACAGTTACTTTTCAGACATTTTGAAAACTAACATCAAGATTTAAATGCAAATTTAATTTTCATATATCTCATTTTTTAATGCATTTGATTTATTTTGATAATTTTGTATTTATTTGCTTTGGTACAACCCAACTTTAAAAGTAGCACACTTTGCTATTTGGGTAAAATGTAACAACAGCTATGTAAAATACAGAAATGAAAGCTTACACTAACAACTGAGGAAAATATTTATTCATCTTTAAAAAACACTGCTTTGGAGGCAGCTCAATGGCAGAGGGTGAAGGTGTTTTCAAAATTAGCTTTCTTTTTAAAACAATGAATCAGAAGAAAATTCTGTTGCATGCTAAAGTTTAATGGATTGACTATCACTACTGCTGAAATTATTAATAGAAATAGCAGTAGGACAGAACATGTTCTTAATTCTATGATCAATCCTTTCCAGAGAGAGTGTGTGTGTGTGTGTATTCACAGACAATGAAACTGAATCTTAGATTGACATATTTTCAAACCTCATTTAAAAACAAATACAGAGCTTACTTTGTGGAATAGATTTTCTTCTAATGATGTAATTTATTATCCTGGAAGAGAACCAAATGATTGTCAATGAGCAATTATCTTCTCAGAATACCATGTGGAAATTCATGTCAAAGATTATTAAATATAAACAAGCAAGAATCTCTAGATAGAACATATCTCTAGAATAAAAAACTAATGATGAAAATTATAAGAGAAAGTGGTTACTGAAGTCTTCATTATTCAGCTGTTTATTATCTGTCAGGCAAACTATTCTGTCTTAAATCATTTCATTCTCAATTTGTTATAGATGAAATTGGTGATTATTGCAATTTGATTATAATCGATACATATGAAGCATTTCATTTCAAAAAGATTGAACAGATTTGGCTTAAATCAAGAACTGGATACAGTCATTAATGAAGAACATCAGTTTTGGAAACTTGTTTTGCAACACATTGTAGATGCTGTCATTATATTAATCTCTGAATATTTGCAAGGGAGAAATAAAATGTTTTGATCCCTGCAACATGGAAACTTTTAGTGTTTTCTTGAACTACTTGCTCACTTTGGTTCATTTGAGGTCATATCTGAACTTATGGTATCATAAGAAAGCACAGCCCAACATATATCTAAAAAGTATAAAGATTGCACAGAATTAATAAATCAATGTTTAATCACTATTTTCAGTGAAATACTCTAGCTCATTCTTTTAGATTATCTGCAGATTCTACTTCTGGCATGTCTCATACAGGTCAAATAAGTATTATCTTTCAACAGATGGAAGACTTGTCAAGTTGTTTATCCCATTTACTAGCTTAAAATGTTATATCAGTGAAAAAATTGCCAATCACATGCTTCACTATTTATACAAAGTTTGCAAAATTGATTTTTCTATGACAATATTGCTAATATGTTGAAGCATTATGAAGACATGTAGCACAAATTTTTTAATGTAATGAATATGCTATTATAAAACAACATGCTGCACATTCATGTAATCTTATAGGATATAACATAGTAGACTGTTGTTCAAAATATGATTTGACAAATTTGACTTTTCTACTACTCAATTACTTTACACATTTCTGCAGTCTCCATTCACCTCTAGACGATTTAAAATATATTTGGGTCATGATCAACTACTAAAATACCTTTTTATATAACAAATGTAATCTGTGCATCACACACTCAGATTCTGTATGCCTTAGAAAATACTGCTGAAGACCAAACACAAAAAGGAGAGTCACAGAGTAAAACTGAAAACATCTTTAACATGTGAGTGCTTTTATTAGTTATGTGAAAAAAACAGATACAGCATTTTAATTCAAGTCATTGAACTTTCCGAAATTCAGCAATAAATTAATAAACATGCATGCCTCTCTACAAGCCATTGACGGACTATTTACAACCTTGCATAAAAGAACAGCACACAGTTTATGATGCTTTTCATATAGATTTACTTCATAAACAACCTATATATGGCTGATAAAGACTGCATGAAGGCAACCAAGGAATTAGTATAAGATTATCCTGATAAAAAGAAACCTCTATGGACAAATTTGACGATTTCATTCATACATGAAAATTAGTTTTATAGATCCAGGAAAGATAAATTTTGCACGTGTATACATGGAATTGCATAATAGAAGATAAAATAATGCAATGTGGATTTCCCAAGGTTGAAATTACCTTATCCTTTTTCCTAATGTTAATGATCACACACTGCACAACAGAATGCTCATTATTATGCCTAGACAGACTCAAAAACTTTCAGTGTATGACAATGATTCAATAGAAGATCAATTCATTATCCTTATTATTTTTTTCTTTCTTTTTTTTTTTTTGGAGGGGGTGGGGGGAGGCATCACTGTTCTCCGGTGGTGGGAGTAGGAGGTCCAGCCCCACTGCTGGAATTGAACCTCCGTCCCAGTGGGCCGCAGTCCCGCGCACAACCACTACGCCACCGGGGCTCAGCCCTATTATCCTTATTATTATGGAAGATATTTGTCAGCTCAGTTATGATGAAATCACAGAAGAATTTGTCAGAGCAAATAATAGAAAGATAGGTTTTTCATCTTCAATATAATTAAAAACATATCTAAAATAAGATATATTAATTTGGTTTAAACATTTCATTTCTGATCACTACATTTTCTTTTTTTTTTTCATTTAAAATTAATTGCAAAACAAGCATCAAAATAGAAGCTTGCGCTATTTAAAGCAAGATGGTTTAAAAATCAATGGTCCATGTAAAAATCCACAAGATTTTATGATTGTTAAAACAGCTATATTCACTTTTCTTTATCATACAACATATATGTGGTAGTTACATAATCTCATTCCAGCTGGAGGGTGTTAAGAGTGAACGGACTGAGTCTAGCCTGTCAGTCAGACCACAGCCTGATGACGCTTCCTTGAGGTTCTGGCCTTCTCATGAGGATTCTGGGAACTTCGTCTTTTTCTCTCTGCCTTGATCTTCTTGTTGACAAGCAACACGGAGACTTGCAGAGACCTGCAAGAGCGCTCTCTCTCTTTGTGCTTGACCCTCCTGTGCTTCACTGGGGGAGTGGGAGGGGCTGTATGGAGACCGAGCTAGCACTGAGACGCTTGCACAAACAGTGAATCCACAAGATTTTTCACCCACAGGCCTGTAAACCTCCTGAATTTTGCACCATTGCACATGGCTCTGTGAGTCTGGAAAGAGATGTATGCACCACTATTAGATTTCTTATGAGCTATATCGAATTTATGGACTTAATCTGGACTGGACGAGGATATTTTCTTAATGTACAATTGCTCTTTGATACAAATTGTTTCTTTTACACTTATGAGTATTCTTGCATTTGTTTCTCTAGTCAACCAATCCTAACACAATTAGTTACCTTGGGAGAGGGTACCAGAGAAAGAAATCATGAAGATGGAGATGGGATATTTGTGGGACCTCTGGCTTGTGGTAGTTTTTCTTTGGCTAACCATAGGACAGATAAGGCCACACTGTTTGCTGGATTGTTTTCTGGAAACAATGTGGGAAGTGAAGGTTTTCATTCCTAGACGTTGTTTGAAATGGTGAAAATGAATGTGATAAATATATTTATCAATGTATTTTGAGCTCAGGGAACACAAAGACCCCATGACCTTCTCAGAGATCAAAATGGCTGTCAGCAAGTATTTGAAAGGCAGCCAGAGGGCTGAGGTTATATTGTATATGGATGAGATAACTTAGTTTAGATAAGGATTAAACTTGACTGTTAAGAATTGAATTGAGGATCTGGTTTTACTAGATTTATACTGATTTCTTCTACCTGTTGTATTGATATAATGTGTGATAGAAATGATTATTGCAATGTAAAAACAGAGTTTTTGCAAGCCAACTTGCCTTCAATCATTAAATTGAATCTTTAAATGGAAGTGTAGCACACAACTGAAAATAAGGTTCTGAAAAGATGAGTACTACCCACTGTCTTGTGTGCTTAGGACATGTGCATCTGAAGAGATTTGCTAGGGGACTGTTAACATACTGAAAAAGTAAAAAGGAACCTTTTGCTTTTTAAATTTTGAACTAGTAATTTGTGCCTGAGGATGGAAAAAATTAGAGTCATAAAGAATCTTGGACTGAACACTAAAGGGTGCCAATGGGCAGGCATCCTGAAATGCTTGCTGGGTGACCACCTGGATCCACTTGTTGAGTAGAATTGGGAGAAATGATATAACACTAACTAAATGGGTTGTCCAGCTACTGACACGTCTGAACTTGGTTCACTGGGACTAGAGGAAAAAAATGAAAGTGGATGGTCAAAAGTTCATGACCTAACACAATGATGCTAGGGTTATAGGGATTTTGTGTCAGGGGCCCATGATTAAAAGGCAAGGGGCACCCTGGTGAGGCCCACTGGTCAACTCAGTGGCCCACATTGAGGTGACCAGAACCTGATCAGATGACAATAAGATATCTGAGCCTGCGAATTGGTGCATGTTGCTGGTGACTTTATAAACTTTGTGTCTTGATTTGATTTTGTTTATGAATGTGGACTCACAAGGTTCCAAATGGAATGAAGAGTCTTCACATCAAAGAACAGGCTTGTTTTCTCAGAATACTTGGTTGATGTAAGTGGGCAGTAGAAAAATTGGATAACCAAAATTGGGGGGATAAAGACATGAAGTGCCTGGCTTACAAACATTCATGAATGAGAGAATATGTTCATAGGATTATAGTATAGGTAGTCACTTAACTGAAATTGTTAAGCATAGAATACTTTTGTTTTGTTCACTTATGGGATATTGTATTCAAATGAGTCTGACACATTTTGAGTCATATGCACTTTAGTTTTATCCAGCTAGGTACAAATATACTTTTAATATTGCTTGGTTTAAAAACTGTTCGTGGCTAGAGAGTTGTTTAAAAATGTCAAGTTGACAAGCATTGATTTGTGGTAGTTACATAATCTTGTGTCAACTTGAGGTGTATTAAGAGTGAAGGGGTGAAATATAGGCTGTCAAGCAGTTCACAGCCTGATGATGCCTCCTTGTGGGCCTGGCCTTCTCATGAGGATTCTGGGAATTCTCTCTCTCTCTCTCTCCCTCTCCCTCCCTCTCTCTGCCTTAGTCTTCCTGTTGACCAGCCACACAGAGATTTTCTGTGACCTCTCTCTCTCTCTGCTCCCCTTCCTGTTGAAGAGCCACACTCAGAGAGTTGGAGGAGCCACATAGAGACCCACAGAAGCACTGAAATGCCTCTGCCACCACTGGATTTACAAGACTTTTAAATCACTGGCCTGTGATCTTCTTGCATTTTGCATCGTTGCATGTGACTGTGTGAATCTGAGAGAGATTTATGGACTACTATCAGACTTATGGACATAATCTGGACTGGGCTGGGCTGTTTTCTTAATACACCATTACTCTTTGACACTATATATATATATTTATACACACACACACACATAAACATTCTCTGGATATATGTATATATACATATATATTCTCTGTATGTGTTTCTCTAGTCAACCTGGTCTAACACAACATGGAATAAATTTGTAAAAAGTTTTGTATATAGTAAAAATCTTAGCACCCTATATCCACTCTATAATTTGAATCCAGGTCATCTCATTCTACTAAATAGCATAGGCCACTTGTTAATATTATATTTTCAGTCAACAAGAAATTGCATAATTATGGATAGCTAAAGTTTGTGCACACATATACAAGGGTGTTTCAAATAATTTACTTATTTTTACAAACTTTTTGCAGTCACCTCACATATCCAGATATGTGGGTATCCCTTACTCCATATGAAATTATAAGAAGACAGCACAAGTTATCAATGCTAAATGAGGCTCACATGCCTTAATCTAGTCCTGTAACTAACTAGTGGCCAGTCTTCTCCCCAGAGTTTTTGAATAAAAGAAATTGGCCAAAAATGGATCATAGAAATACTAGGGACTTTAGTGGAAAGTAAATGTTTTGAGAATGATGTACAAATGTACAAGTGTACAAATGTGCTTTCCATATGATGGATGGATATATGGATTTTGATGGGAGTTGTATGAGCCCCCCAATAAAATGATTAAAAAAGAAAAGAAATAAGGGAGGTTTAAACTTTTGCTCCTAAAAAGTTCTAACATAATATGTTGCTAACATCTTAGCTTTGATGATTGGCCTGTGCCTATATATTTGTTTAGTTCATGATTTATTATTTGATGTACCCTGGATAAATTATTCTGATTTGAAATAACTATATCCTTAAGTTATAAATATTTCTCTCTCTCTCTCTCTCTCTCTCTCTCTCTCTCTCTCTCTCTCTGTGGTGTGTGTGGGTGTGTGTGTGTGTGTGTTTTTTTCACTCCCACAATGTCTTTCCTTCATAAAATTTCTTTACTTTCCCATGACTTTCACCCCAAGTCACAATTTGTTGCCCTTAAAATCACTCTGGAGGATGAGTCTGTGACAACCTCTCTGCATATAACTCTCCCATTGTCATTTCAGCCCAGAAAATTCCGGTCACAATTGCTTCCTGGGGATCTAAATCAGGTTATGGTAATGGGACAGCTCATTCAATACCTCCCAAGTCCCTAGCCTCTTGCCATCAGCTTCCATTTACAACTTCATATTTTATAGAAAAACTTTAAATGAAAGCTTAGATTAAACTGAGATTGTTGCTTGGTTCAGATACCTGCTGAATTTCATTCTCCATGGGGGAATCTGCCTAAATTCTAAATAATACTTAAATGTGTTCGATATTATTTGAAAGCTGGAGTTTCTTAGGAAAGGCAGGCTGATCGAATGAGTGCAGGGATGATTCATCTGGGATGTGGAGGCAACAATTCTCCTCAAGTTTAAAATTTAGCTTCTTAAATAGTGGTTCTGTGCTAGACCTCCTTCTTCTGGAAAAAAAAAAAGTATCTACACAGAGACCCATTTTCAGAGAGATGAGACTATTGAGAATATTTAATACCTTAGCATAGTGGTCAGAGTGCACGGACTGATTGCTGAAGGCAAATCAAAAACTTGAATCAGTTTTACCACTGTCTGCTCCTAGGTAAGTCACACTTGTGAAAGACATGCTTCTCATCGATGGTAGTGCAAGATAATGTTAACTCTCACCTCACGCTAAAATGATGTTCCATACATCAAGGGACATAAAAGAGTTCAGGGGAAATTCTTTTTTCTTTCCATTCCATTTTCGCACAGGCGCTTTGAAGTGTTGGTGTACAATCATTCAGTGAGCAGGGCCAACTGGTCAATTCTGAAGATGTAGAAATCAAACGTGATTCTTCAAGTTTGACTCATCCAATGTTTCCTGGAAATGTACTTATAAAATGCTTTTGTTGTCATCTTGATCTTAATATAGCATTTAGATCAGTAATTATAGTATTGCCAATTTTATAAGGGTAAGAAGATAGGCATGAGTTTTGAAAGTATTGGGCTGAGCTCCGGTGGCGTAAGTGGTTGAGTGCCGGACTGCAGCCTATGGGCTTGGCAGTTCATATCCAGCGGCGGCTCTCAGGAGCACCACTGGGTAGCTCCCACGATCACCAGAGGGCAGTGATCTCCCCCCCCCCCCCAAAAAAAAGTATTCCTATCACCCATATTTCCATGTAATATTACTACTTATATTAAGAACAGTTTTCTTATGCTTAGATCAGTACAATTTTCCTAAATGTGGCTTTTTTGTTTGTATGTTGTTTTATTAGCTTTCAGTTTTGTTGTTGCTTGAGTTCCGTTTTTTGTTTAGTTTGTTTAACTGACTTTGTATTCTCTTCACTGAAATAGTAAAATATCAGCTAAGATAGACTTTTATTTGAAAAAAAGTATATAGAATTTAAAGCAACACAGGATTGAGCACTAGAAAATCTACAGTAGCTGTCCCTCTCTTTTGCTCCCTTTCGGTATGGTAAGTAGAAAAGTTAAGAGAAAATAACTTTCCACATGCCTTCTTGGTTTAAAATTGGATTTCTTGGGGTGGGGTGGGAAGAGATTTCCTTCCTCTCATTCAGCCTGATTCTTAGTCACCTCAAGGGGAAAACCTGTCTTGATTGGAGACCCATGGGAGACACATAATAGCCCAAATCACACTCCCTGCCACCGAGTCGGTGCGGACTCACAGTGACACCGCTGTGGCTTTCCGAGAGTGTAAGTGTTCCTCGGGGAAGAAAACCCAGCCTAGCTCTCATGGAGGTGCTTGTGTTTTTGCACTGCCAACCATACGGATGACAGCCCAATAGAACCACTAAACCACTAGCATTCCCACATAAAAACTAAGCACCCCACAAATACTAGAATAAATTTAGCTGCGCCATCACCCAAATCGGCAATGCTCAAGTCCTTTGTAAGCACCAAGGAAGAGCGATAGATGTTCTTAGGCTTCTTTGGTGGGAAATACCTCCCTTGGTCCTTGGCTTCACACAACAAGGAATTCATACTGAAGCCTGGTTTGTGGTTCAAGTGGGTTTGTAATCAAGGACAGAAGTTTCAGGCTATACACTGTCACTGAACGCAGGCACCTCTGGGGCACCTATGTGGTAGCCTGAGGCCAGACAGAGCAGGGCATGCCTGAGCATAAGGCTGAGGGAAAAAGTAGTCAGTGGTCTCCTGCCTCTGGCCTTTAGGTCACTGGGCTGGGAGGCATGGTCAATGGCACTGCTTGACCCCATTGGCTGAATTAAGCTCTTCTGGCCTAGATTGGCCCAAGGCAGGTGTATTGCCCACCACATGAACCACCCACCTGGCTCAGGGTTGAATTGGCACATGCCCCTTATGCTTCATTGACCTATAGCCTCCTGTACAGGGCCTTTGGGCAAGCAGTGGCACAGCCACCCATCCTGATACCTAACAATGTCAGCAGAGGGTTACAAACTTATATAATTGATTTTTCCATTCGAATTCGGGGTGGAAATACTGATATTATCTCAGTTTGGGAGTTCTCCACAATAAATTCAGAGTTTGCAATCCATGTTTGCAGCTAACCGGGGTAGTTTTAAAATAATATGCTTTTGCACTATTTGAAGTTGAGTCCTATAGCTATCTGCTTCAAGATTTGTGATTGCTCCCAAAACGTCTAGTATCATGTAAGGCTAAAAATTCTATTCAAAATGGTACAAGAAAAGATGAACACAGTAGGACATTTCTGAGTCAGGGCTGAAGTTAAGCCCCAGTTATTCCTAAATTGATTATTTTTAATATCTGGCTAGAAAGTAATATTTCCCAAAGTGTTGAAAACTGTTCTGTTATCTGAGGAGAGATGTTAATGAGCATGTGACCTTGGTCAAGTCACTTCCTATCCTATTTACATTCTCAGGAACTTGAACCAGTTGTTCTTCCCAGCTCTAAAATTCTATTCCTCTGAGTCTAAGAACTAGGGCTGTCTTGTAAATGGCCCAACAATAGAGTCAGTTCAAATGTAGACAAACAAAATCCGGTCTTCCACAACACCAAACAATGTCAAGAACAAGCTTGATTTACATTGGAATTCGATGTAGCCTCAAATTTCAGCTTGAAGATGGTTTCTCACTAAGAGTGTCCAGGGCAATTCTCCTCTGTGCTCTGTTATGCAAAGAATCTTCAAAATGTGACAACAGTGCTAGCATAGATAACCAAATGAATCCATGTTTAGTAAATACACCAACTCCTCACTCTCTTTCTTGCCAAATTCCTGTAGAAGCAAACAGCAGTCAGACTAGAAAGGGAATCAGAAAAGATGTGAGGTGGACCATATGACTAGGACTGTCCTACATTTTACCAGTGTGGCTTACACCTGCCCTTCCACCTAGCAAACTATTTTTAGAATGCAGACCAATGCTTATTTTTGTTCAAGTATTAAGCCACCTCTTCTGTTAGGCAGTTTTTGTTAAGACAGTGATTCCTTAAGCCCAGCCAGCTGTTTTCTCATATGTACCTTTAGGAATGAGAGGACAGGAAGTGTGAGAAGACATAGCTAACTCAGCACTATGTCCTCACCATAGCAATGCAAGAACAATAGCTCCGGGAACTTATGTTGTTCATAGCAGATCCCTAGCACCTAGACTGTCCCTAGAAGGACAGTCCACTCATTTGATTAGTCAGTCATTATAAATTTTGGATAATTACAGGTTTTTATTATATTCTATTTTAGTATCCTGTAAGCTCTGTGTGTTTATCTTTCAAGACCTAGCATGCAAATCTGCCAGACACTAGCCTGTGGTTAGGAATGTAAGACTCCTGGGAAAACATCTGGCCTTATCCTGAATAAATGTCTGAGCTCATTTTATTCCCATCTAAAACATCTCTGAATGTCCTCCTGAAAGAAAGGTATGTGGTACATACATTTTGCTTAAAAAAAAACAAATCAGGAAAGGCATATTAAGAGAGCAAGGAGTATAAAAATGATTGATACATCATCATGAATTAATCATTCATATCATTACTAAACGTATCCGATTATGTTAAAGGACACCTTTAATATTCCAATTGAATCAAACTTTTTAGAAGAAATAGCAGTCCTCTGTCCCCTTTGTTGTTCTCACATTGTAGTGCTGCACTGAATTCAATTACTATCATACCTGCAGTGCGCAAAGAATTGAGCAGTTGTTATTAGGGGTGTAAGTGTCAGCTCCAACTAATAGATAGGCCGCGTACAACAGAAGGTCGTGCAGCCTCCTTTGTTACCATCCTCCTACATGTGATGATGTTGAAGCCCATTTCTGCAGCCACTGTGTCACTCTGTCTCCATGAGGGTCTTTCCCTTTTTCTCTGACTCTCTGCTCTCCCAAGCACGATGTCCTTCAAAGGGATTGCTCTTACCTGATAACACGTTCAAAGGATGAGTGATGAAGTCTCACCGATCTCACCTCCAAGGATAATTCTGCATCTGCTTCCTCCCATACATATGTGTTGGTTCTTCTGGAAGTTCATGGTACTTTCAGTATTCGTTAACAGCACCATGATCTTTCAGTATTCGTTAACAGCACCATGATCTTTCTGCTTGGTTGTTGTTGTTGTTGTTGTTGTTTCTGTATTTTACCTTATTAAGTGTACAATATTAGGCCCATTTCCAAATACATGTTTTTCTTCTTAATTTTCACCAGTTTCATTGGAAAGCAGATTCGTGGAGTTCCGTATACTCTTGTGCTTGAAGTAAAACCAGATGTCTAAACTGAATTTAATTCCACCTAGGTTCTAGGGTTGCAGTATGGATCAGAACTCAAAGTCAAGAAGACCAAAATCTTTACAGGTGGACCCATAGGCAGCATCATGATAAATGGAGAAAGGGTTGAAGTTTCAAGGATTTTGTGTTGGTTTGGCTCCTGGAAGCAGCTGTCGAGAGACCAAAAGAAGTGTTGTATTAGGTAAATTTGCTGCAAAAAAATCTCTTCAGAGGCTTGAAAAGCTGGTGTGCTTCTTCTGTGTGGACTGAGTTAACAGCTCACTTAGATGGCTGCTTGTGGTGAGCCAAGTTCGTAAGACTCAGACTCCCTAGTACAGTTCTTTTGATATCTGGGCACCATCTGATTTTATCACATTTTACTGTAACACCCATATCTTCAGTGATTTCTCCAATGGATGTTGTTTTTTTTTTTAAAGCTTCTTTAAGGATTCTCTCCTTCTCTGTGGTATTGATTTTTGGTATGTCCTCATATTTTCCTTTTTCTATCTATTCTGTTTTTTTCTTCTCAGCTTCTTGTGTGTGTGTGTGTGTGTGTGTGTGTGTGTATCACAATTGGGTTAGTCCAGGTAGAGTAGAGGAACAAATTTCAAAGACACGCATATGGATATAAGGAAAGGGTTTATATACAAAAGGAATGTGACACAGAGAAGGCATCTCAGCCCAGTCCAGTTCAAAGTCATAAGTCCGATATTAACCCTTATCAGCCCGAAATCAGTCTATAAAGTCTCCTTCCGACTCACGAAGTCACAGGTCAGTGGGTGCAAAATCCTGGTGCAGGCAGGGCTCTCCCCGTGGCTCCTCACTTCCAGGGCTCAGGGTCCATCAACAGCATGCTGCTCCAGCTTCAGAGGTCTGGCTGCATCAGGGCAAAGCCATGTGGTCTCTCCGCCGGCTCCTCCAGCTTCTCGGACGCTGCCATCTTGTCTTTTCCGGATTCATTGTCTCTCAGACTAACTCCCAACAACTGGGGAAGATAGCTTCTCATCTTCACGAGGGAAATATCGCAAGATTTCCCAGAAGTCTCAGGAGAAAGCCATGCCCACATAGAGGCCCTCATTGTCTATTCAATGGCTCTCTCCAGATTAACAAGCTAGACTCCACCCCTACATTTCAATCATAAAATTAACAAGCACATGACTGCCACAACTATATATATATATATATATATATATATATATATATATATATATATATATAAATATGTTTATTTTTCCTCCCTCCTTTATGATGTTGGGAAGTTCTCTTCCACGATTTCCTGTATTATCTCTGTGGGTTCATTTCTTCTTGCTCTGGGACCCTAATGAGATGTAGATTGTACTTTTTGATAGTGTACAGCATCATTCATAAGTTTTATTCAGTTTCCCTTGCTGCTGTTTTCCTTGATTGTATCTCTCATTGGTGGTATCGAGAAGAATTGTCTCGAAGCTCACTAATTCAATTTTCCTTTTCTGCGATTCTATTGCTCAGCTCTTTTACCCTATAGTCTAATTATATTATCTTATTATTTCTTTTCAGAACATTGACTTAGTATAGGGTTGCTAGATTTTCCACTCTTTCCTCTATCTCTGGAAGGCATCTAAATATCATTCTTTTGAATTCTATTTCTGGTATTTCAGTCCCTCTTTTTCAGAGTAAACTTCGTGTCTGGGTATTGTTCAGTTATCTGTAGCTGTTTTTCTTGGTTTTTGGTTTGTTTTTGGATATTATGAAGAAATGTTTGGGTATTGTGGTGCAGCTGTAAGTCCTGGGTAGGCTGCTGGGTTGTGGTAAGGCAGTTGACTTTCTAGCCTGCAGGGATGGTCAGGAACCTTCTTTTCCTGAGGGCAGGGAGGGCTGGGGCTTTATTTGTTGTATCACAGGGGTGGCCAGGACCTACCTTACTGTGAATGGGCAGGGCCTTCCTTGCCAGGTCAAGGCAGTATCCAAGACTTTGGTTCCTGGTGGGTAGAGATTGTCACAGCGTACCTGCTGTGAGCAGGGATGCTGGAACCCTCTGCAAAAGTAGAGTGATACCTAGGACTCTGTCTTTGCCATCTCGTAGGGACAGCTGTCACATCTCTGATAGAGGCAGAGTCTTCCTTGCTGGATCTGAAAGACACCTGGACCCCTCCTTGTCAGGCTATGGAGACCTGGGCCTTTCTGTTAGGTTGCTAGAGTGACTAAGGTCTTTGTTGATGGGCGGCGGGTAGAGCCAGGGTATTTCTTGCAGGGATGCAGGAACACTGCAACTTTCTGTCCTTGCCAGCCCATGGAGAATCCTGAATCTTTCTTGCTTGATCCTGGGGACAGCTGTTATATTGAAGACAGTAAAGACAGCCCAGGCCAGTCTTGCTGGGTTGGTGGGATGGCTGGTGTCTTTTTTGTTGGGGTCTGGGGACAGCTGGGTCTGTAAGCAGGGATGGTTGTGGATTTTCTTGTCAAGTCACATGGGCTACCCTTGAGAGGGATGATGGCTGATGCCTTCCTTTCCAAGTCACGAGGATCCCTGGAACTTTCCTTGTCATAGAGTTAGGAGAGGCAGATCCTACTTAGTTGGGAGGCAGACACTTTGAGCACAAATCATCTCAGATGAGAAAATGACAAAGCTTAAACTAAAGTAAATTAAAACTGATTCTAATTCTTCACATACTGTTATATACTATAGATCAGTATTCCTTGTGACTATAGATACAAAAAGTTCTCAGCAAAATAACTCTAGCAAACCAAATCTAGCAACAAAATAGATACTGTGACCAAATGAGATTTTCTCCAGGTTAATTTAACATCCAAATTTAAATGTGTGTGATATACATCATGTCAACAGAATAAAACACTAAAACCACATGATCATCATAAGAGATGAAGAAAAAGCATCTGAAAAATCCAACACCCTATCATATTAAAACCACTCAATAAAATTGGAATAAAAGGAAACTTTATCCACCTATTAAAGGGTATTAATGAAAAACCCACAGCTAACATGATACTAGAGAAGCCCTGATGATGTTATCCCATAAGCATTATGCTGCTGTTCACAAGGTCTGTGGTTCAAAACACCCGGGGTTCTGCAGGAACAAGATGGGGCTGTCTGCGGTCATCAATATTTTCAAATCCTCAGAAACCATATATAAGGGGACATTGAGTTGGGATTGACTCCATGGCAGTGGACATGGCCCTCTCTCTAATGTTGAAAGACTGGATACTTTCCAAAAAAATGTCAGCAGCCACTTTTATTCAACTTCTATGCACAGTAGATCTTCTGATCTTAGATTCAGAATGAGTTTTTGAGGTGGCGTCTAAGCCATGAGAAGTAAAGATGAACTTAGAAGAATGGACTACTTTTACATTAGAAGTTTTCCACAAAAGAAAGTTGTCTCAGAGGACACTATTTGAAAAATAATATAACCCAGGGTAGAGAAGAAAATATATGCAAACCATATCTCTGATAAGGGACCTGTATCAACAATCTAGAAAGCATTCCTATGGCATAGAGGTTACGTGTTGAGCTTCTAACCTACAGGTCAACAGTTCGAAACCATGCCTTTAGAGAGGTCCAGTCTGGAGAACCCACAGCAGCAATTCTACCCATTCTACCATGTTGCATCAATTTGATGGCCTTGAGTTAGATTTTTAGTGACTTTGCAACCCAAGACTCAAGAGATACATAACACTGATTGAAAATAGGCAGAAGTTCTAAATACATATTTCTCAAAAAGAGAGAGAGAGAGAGATACAAATGGTAATGATCACAATAAAAGATATCAAGAAAATACAAATCCAAACCACAACGAAATATTTCTTCTCACCCTGAAGAATGACCATCAATAGAAGCTAGACAACAAGTGAGACTCTATTTCTTTCACATTGAAATAAAGATGGCAAACTCAAACAGAAGCAGCCAACAACAAAAAAGTTAAATCCAATAGAAGTCATTCCAATTAGAAGACTTTAATGGAGGAGTTGTATCAATAATATTGAGACACTGGCCTTGAAATAATAACTGCAAGCTGCCCTAAGACTGATGAAAAGGGGTATGGAGCACGTTGCTGCCAGCCTATGACAGCATCAGTCTTGAGGAACAGTCTTGAGTTGGAAATGTTGCCGCTGAGGGACACTAAACCCAAACTCATCCACCAACACATGAGCAAATTCACTGTCATCAAGTCCGTTCTGACTGTGTGAGAGGGTAGGTTAGTGGGCTTCTTCCATGTGGAATTTTTGTTTCTCAGCTGGATGGCCACTTGCTTAACTTCAAACCTTTAAGACTTCCTGATGCTATATCTTTTGATATAGCATGTCATCCTCAGCTTTCTTCATCATATTTGCTTATGCACCACTTTGTCTTCAGCGATTGTGTCAGAAAAGTTCTTTCCCTGTCTTTCCTCTGCTCTTGGATTACCAGCCAGCATCTTCCCCTGGACCAACATGGGAAAGTAATCAATCAGGGAGCTCAGAGAGATAAAGTCTGTAGGGGTTAATTATATTAAGCGTTAATGGGAGAAGAAAAGGCCTAGCAATTTATTTGTGGGACCAAATGTGGAATAAGAGTACCAAAGTGGTATGAGAACGAAATCCCCAAATCTTAAAAAACTACTCTGAATAAATTAGGAAAAACCCATATGCACCTATCGATTTGTAACAGCTTTCTTCTTTTTTTTTTTTTTTTGGGGGGGGGGGCGGATCACTGCTCTCCGGTGGTGGGAGTAGGAGGCCCAGCCCCACTGCTGGAATTGAACCTCCGTCCCAGTGGGCCGCAGTCCCGCGCACAACCACTACGCCACCGGGGCTCAGCCCGAGCAGCTTTCAAAAGATAGCTCCACTGCTGAACAGAATCTTTACCTCCCTATTGTATTTCCTCATGATCTTGTCTCTAGTGAAGAACCTTTCTGCTATGGTGATACTTTTGCAGGGGGTTGTGCTTTTCAATTTTTCCAGAATGATCTCTGTACGTAGAAGTAGATAAACCATAGTTTATGAAAAATATTCTTTGCACTGTTCAATCAGACTGAGAAAGTCTGGTTGTTGAGAACTACCTGTGTCTAGTTATCTGCTTCTCTCCTGTGGAGTTCAAGAGTCCTTTTTTGATGGCTGTCAAGAGGCCACTGTATTCTTCTCTTTATTTTACCTAAGGCTACTGTCTGTACATAAAATAACCAATTCTGACATCATTGCACAATTTTTTCTCAAAATATGGCTCCCTAACCTACTACCTTTAGATTGTCATAATAGCTAAGGTTGCACTGTTGAATGTAGTGCAGGAGTCATTACAGAATTGATTCAAATATCTATAATCCCTATGTCCTTGACAATAGGCTAAAAAATTATAAGGAATACCCTGGCATTTTGTCTATTAAACAGTATCAACATGTCTTTTTGAGGGTCCATAAGGGTTGGAGCAAGTGAAGCATTCCATGCACAGACTCCATTGAGGAAATTGAGAAGGGACCACATCAGAGGTAGAAGTAGGGTTAAGAGAATTAACAAAGCCAGAAAAAAATTAACTGTGGAAAGTTATTATCACCCTGAGAGGAAGAAGTATCGGGGTGTACATAGAGTGTAATAGGGCAGGGAGTAGGTGTGGGCAGTGGATAATGTTACAAGAATTCCATGAGAAGTGAAAGTCTGTACAGTTACTTCCCACGAGGAATGGTAGGAACAGGGAAGGAATGTTGACTCCCCCTAACAGGAGGGGTTGTGTTGTGTTGCCTGCATTGGAACTGACTGGAGGACACCCAGCCACAATTCTGTTTTTCAGCCTCTCCTCTTGAGCTGAAACCTCCCATTAGCCACACCCCAATCTGATGGCAGGGGCAGTAAAATTTGGCTGAACTGATCCATAGTGGACAGCCCGCCTAGATCCACAGATGATAGAAAGGAACAGATTGTTCCAGGTGGGAGATGGGGAGGGGGGTGAGTAGACTTCTTCAGAGATGAAATGGAGCTTATAGAGATTGCTCTTCTAGGTATTACTGACCTATAGTGGACTTGTATGAGTCATTTTGAATCAGAAAAACATACGGTCTACTCTGCCAGGAATGACATAATCAAGAGAAATAGTGTTGCATTCATTGTCAAAAATGACATGTCAAGACAGCATTTTGACATACAATGCTGTCTGTGATAGGGTTATATCTGTCCACCTTTGAGACAATCCAATGGGTACAACTATTATTCAAATGTATGTACCATTCTCAAAATGTAATGAAGGAATGTAAGAATCCTACAGATAAATTCAATCTGGAAGTGATCAACCATGTAATCAAGATCCTCTGATCTTGATTGCAGTTTGAAATGCAAAAGTTGGAAACAAAGAGGAAAAAATGTTGGAAAATATGGTCTTGGTGAAAGAAATGAAGCTGTGCGGACAGAGTAAGACCAACAACTTGCTCATGGCAAATAACTTTTTTCCAATAATACAAACTACAGTAATACACATGAATTTTTCTAGATGGAGCACCCAGAAATCAAGTTGACTACATTTGTGGGAAAAGAAAAAGAAAAAACTCATTATCAGCAGCAAAAACCAGACCACGGCTGACTGTGACACAGACTAGCAACTGCTTATTTGAAATGTGAAAAGACCTAGCATTAGAAAACCAAAAGGAAAGAACATGTCTAGAATATCTTCAAAGTGAAAGAATTCAAGGATAAATGCCAGCCTCGAGTTGCTATATTGAAAAACACTGCTACATTGAAAGATACAGGAGTCAAGCATTAGCAGATGAAAAGAATAGAGTTAATGTACAAAAAAAGATCTAGGCACGTTTTCAGGAGGTTGCACATGAGCAAGAATCAATGATACTGAAGCAAGAAGTCCAAGCTGCTTGGAAAGAATGAGCCACCTACAAGGCTTCGGGAATTGGTGGGACACCCACTGAAATAGTTCAACAAGCTGATGCAGCACTGGAAGCACGTACTTGTGTACGCCAGGAAACTTGGAGGCCAGCTACTTGACTGGAAGACATGCTTATCTGCGCCCATGGCAAAGAAAGGTGAGCCGCACGATGATCAAATTGTAAGGCAATATCATTGATATCACATGCAAGGAAAATTTTGACAAAGATCATTCAACAGTGTTTTCAGCAGTACATTGGCAGGTTACTTCCAGAGTTTCAGGGCAGATTCAGAAGACGCTATGGAATGAGAGACATCATTGCTGATGTCAGATGGATCTTAGCTGAAAGCAAATGATACTAGAAAGGTGTTTACTTATGTTTTATTTAAGTGCCAAGGCACTTAACCATGTGGATCCTAATAAACTATGGTCAGTCTTGAGAAGATCATGTGGAAATTGTACCTGGATCAAGAGGCAGTTGTGTGACTAGAACAAGGGAATACTGCATGGCTGAAGACTAGGTAAATTGTGCAATAGAGTTGCCTATGTTTACCATCATCATTTAATCTGTATGATTAGCAAATTATCAGAGAAGCTGGATTATATAAAAAAGAACAGGACATCAGGATTGGAGCAAGGCTTATTAACAACCTGCGACATGCAGATAACGCAAATTTGTTTGCCAAAAGTGGAGTACTTGCTGAAGAAATTCAAG
Organism: Nesogale talazaci; assembly: GCA_004026705.1. Classification (NCBI taxonomy): domain Eukaryota; kingdom Metazoa; phylum Chordata; class Mammalia; order Afrosoricida; family Tenrecidae; genus Nesogale; species Nesogale talazaci. The sequence continues at coordinate 496 of PVJH01014944.1, read as the reverse complement.
GACTGAAACCTTAAGAGTACAACTCAATGTACAGATGTCCACACTCCTTACAACTGTACCACTAAGCAACATCATAATAAACGCGAGGGGTGGATTTGACATCGTCATGGATTTTGTTTGGCATGGTTCCAGAGTCAATGCTCATGGAAGAAGCAACCGAGAAATCAGAAGATGCAATGCACAGGTAAATCAGCGACACTGGACAACTTTAGAATGCTGATAAACAAGCAGGTTACTTTTAGGTTACTTTTAGGTACCAAGCCATGGTATTTTCCATTACCTCAAAGCTGGACGTTGAGGAAGGGAGACAAGAGTCATCAAGGCATGTGAAAAGTGGTAACTGAGAAAACAACAGAAAGAAGCAAGGACCGCTGAAAAGATGAACACCTCTCTTGGAAGAAGCGTGACCAGTGCTCTCCTTAACTAGAGGCAAGGGTGGTGAGACTTCATCTTCCAGAATATAGCCAGGTTGTCAGGAAAGACCATTCGCTGGACA
>PVJH01014943.1:0-55239 GCA_004026705.1 Nesogale talazaci | reverse complement strand
GTGTGTGTGTGTGTGTGTGTGAGAGAGAGAGAGAGAGAGAGAGAGAGAGAGAGAGAGAGAGCTAGCTTCATTGCAAAGGCAGTCTTTCAACAGGGCATTTCAAAGTGTGCCTGTTCTCTGGCCGGCAGAGCTCTTGGACTCTGGTAGAGCGCTCGGTGTTTAGGGAAGGACCTAGGCCCTTCACTGTCTGAACCCAAGTCAGCTCATTGGGCAGAAGTGACTGTCCGATCATAGAGGACTTGCATCTCATTCTACGTGGCTCGCTTTAGTTGAACAGGGCTTGGGGAGCCACTGAGAATTTTGTTTTTACTCTATAAGTGTGTGCTTGGGTATGTATCGCCATCTTCATGAACTCAAGGATTGTGTCATAAAGCAAGGGAACCAGGAGACCCGCAGTCATTGCATCCTGTCTGACTCATAGCGCCCTTTCATAAGTTGTATGAAATTGTGCTTTTTGATGGGATGAGATCCCTGTGGGGTGACTGGCAGGTTTACACTGCCGGCCTTGGAATTAGTAGCTCAATTCCTAACCCACACTGCTTACCAGGACTTCTTAGACTCATGCCTTGAAATAATGAATGGAGCGATGGTATGAGGTTGATTAGAGGAAGAGAGACTTCAGCAAAGAAAATGGGTGTCCAATGCAATTATCCAGCAAGAGGTCTGAAAACTCAGGACTAAAGGGTGGTAAATACCTGGGGCAGGGTAGAAATCCATAAACGGAAGTTAAAAGGGCTCGATGATTTCTTAGCCAAATATGAGATGAACTTTTCACCTAGCATAGCCGACATAAAGGGCATGCAACTACAGATGCAGGGACTTTGAAAAGTGATGTTTTTTTCATTTGTTGGCTTGCTTTACTTAGTTTTTTGATGGGAGAGGCAAGATTTGTTGGGAGAATCTTCACATTTAACATACCGACTTGAAGATAGGAAGGACCTGTTTGGGGCAGAGATTCTGGAACGTCGTAGGACCATTGAGGAAGAAGCTACATGAATTCCTCAGTTGCACGCTCAGTGGACAACAACTAGTTCAGATACTGATAATACACCTGACGGCCAGGAGGAAAGGTGAAGAACACAACCTGGAAACGCCGTGATCTGTTGCTTAACAAACCAGATCTCCCTGAACTAGGCTTTTGTTAGCTTATTTATTCAGTGATGTATTTATAATTTCCACACAGGGTCTGTCTGGGTGACGTGCTGACAGTAAGCAGAGAATACTAGCTTCATTGATTTACTGAAATATAATTTCTGGAATATAGAATTTTATTTGGGTTTACTTGTTCCTCCCCTCATACATTTGCTGCTTGGTCTCACCCTTCTACATGCGCTCCTAATGATCTTGCCAGATACTTCCTCCATCTCTCTTTTTAATTAACTAGAATTTTCTTCTATTTAAATTGACATCATTCTTACTAGAGAAAAAAGGCTTATTGATTAGACTGTATCCATTACATGCCTTCACATGTCAGCTAAGCCTCTGCTTTCTCAGGTTGGCTGAGGTAGTTAGAAGTTGATAGGGAAGGTGGCTTTTGGTTTAGCCCAAACGACACCCCCTATGTGGATTTCTTTCGGAGGTGCACATAACAAACCACTTAATTCCCGAGTGGTTTAGACCATCTTCTTTTAGTAGGAGTTAAACACGCTGATGTTCTCGAGATCTGCGAAACATACCGACGATCATAGGACTCCCGAGTGCTTTCGGAGAGGAATGCTGGTTCAAAGAGGGGAGCCCTCTCTCTGAATGCTGAGCAAGTGCTTGCCTGGGGTGTCCCCAGGAGTAGGCGCTGACACAGGTGTTCAGCACAGTTGCCGACTGCCTCCCATGCAAGGACGGGAGGGTTCTCAGTGCTGCTGGTTTGTGGCACTCAGCACACTTGGCAGGCACTCAGCACCGGCTGTGGGTTTCCCTGGGGAAAATAAAAGCCACAGGGAAGTCATCAGCGTGACCTTCTGCTGGGTAGTTGGCACACGGTGGCACTGCAGGAAGGCTTTCAGTTGTCATTTTCTGAACGGGTAGCTATCAGGTGCTGATGGAGGCTCCCCATTCAAGGTGGGAGGTGGAAAAGCGGAAAAATATATAGATAGATATAGATATAGAACAGACTCTTACCAAATGATTCCCAGTCATGAACCAACTGATGGCTGGTAAAGAGAGTTGTTTTGTGTGTCTTTGGAGGTGGAGGAGTGGGGTGGGGGGGAGGGGGTGGTAGTGGTGGTTTCTCTGGTTTGGTGAGCACAATTATAAGCTTTCCTATTTAAGTCTGACCCATCATATTGAAATGCTGTCACTAGTATCATTAGCAAGTAAAGTGTTGATAACATAGTCAAATGCACAGCAGAGTTCTGGCTCTTAAGTGTCTGGACTGACTCCCAATATTAGGAATAGGAGTCAAACTGCCATCACTTTTCCTGTGCTAACAGACGCCCTGCCATTAGCAGTCTGAAGGCAATTTTAATAAAATACATAGCCCTGCTGAGTTGGTCTCAAAAGATAAATAAGCAATGCAGAATAGAAGCTTTTGTTTAAAAGTAATTATTTAAACTATGCATTACAGGTAAATTTCTTTTACCCGTAAGGCAAATGCTATCAGAATTTCAATTATGATCTGGCAACACTTATCTAACTAATGCAATATTGTCATTTCTTGGAGTTAAAGTATCATTTTATTTTCACTTATATACAAAATGAAGGTGAATTCGATCTGGGCATCATGCATGTGCCCAAGTTTTACAGCTTTATTATGTTTTGGGGGTCAACCTGGTGGGGTCCTTGGACAGATTTATTGAAATAGAACAATGTGGTGAGCAAGTTCTTGGGATGGCACACTTGACTTCCTGGCAGAGATAAGAATAGGAGCTCAAAGACCATCTTTTTATTTTTCTCTGTAAGAAGGGGAATTGCACTTCAGCCTTTTAAAATGTGTTTTAATTAGATGCTTCTACAAGAGCCACAGCCACCGCAGAGTGGTACATGTCCACATACCAGAGGAGACCATGCTCTGTTTGCCCAAAAGGTTAAAAAACCTCTGTAAGCTGATTAAAAGTGTTCTTGGAAACCTGTAAAACCATCATTCTCTTTCCTTCAAAGTCATTATGCACTCCCACAAGATTCAAAGTTTAATATAGAATTGCTTCTGGCTTGACCACTGCCAAAGAAGCACCTTGCCTACTGAAGATGGTAGAGGAGGGCTCAGGAAGGCCCCTTTTCATTCATACTGACCACCTCCAGGGAGGGAAGCAGTATGTGCTTTGCAATGAGACAGACCACAGTTCAAACTCCAGCCCTGCTCTCGGCTACTCTTTGTGACTTTTGCTTTTGTCATGTGCCATCTCATGCCGTAGGGATGCCACGCACAAGGGAAGTCAGTGCTGCCATCCCCAAGAACGTTTGCAAATTATAAGCTTAGGCAAGTTATTTCTATTCTCTAAGTCTTTGTTTTCTCATCCAGAAGAAGGGAAGATAATAATCAAGCCAATCTCATCTGATCGTATATGGAGCCCTGGTAGCATAGTGGTTAAGAGTGGGTTTGCAAATCACAAAGTCAACAGTTGGAAATAACCAACAGTCCTGCAGAACCAAGACAGGGCCTTCTACTCCTGCAAAGAGTTAGCCATCTGGGAAATTTACAAGGGCAAGTTTACCCTGCCTGCAGAGTTGGCATATGATGGTTATGAAAATGGGTGAGATGAGATCTTAAAAACCTTTGGGGTGGCATTTGCCATAAGTAATAAACATTTAAGGAATGCAAATTCTTATTAGGAGCTTTGATGGTGTGGTGGCTAAGGTACTGGGCTATTAACTGTAAGGTCAGCAGTTCGAACTCAGCCACTTCACCAGCTTCTCTGTGGGAGGAAGATGAGGATTTCTACTCTTTTTTTTTTTTTGGGGGGGGGCGGCATCATGCTTTCTGGTGGTGGGAGTAGGAGGCCCAGCCCCACTGCTGGAATTGAAATTCTGTCCCAGTGGGCCGCTGTCCCGTGCACAACCACTACGCCACCGGGGCTCAGCCCGAGGATTTCTACTTTTATAGAGTTTTGTAGCCTCAGAAACCCACAGAGATAGTATACTCTGTCCTATAGGGTTGCCATGAATTGATTCAATGGCAATGAATTCCGTTATTTTTTTTTGTTATTCATTATTTATTATTTTTATCATCATTATAGCTCTTTACAAAATTTTACTGGGAAGCTTATAATAAAACACTGGACTCGATGTTAGGGTCGTTATGTTGATTAATAGATGATCTTTACTTCAAAACAAAAAAGCCTAATCAACAACAGGCATTTAAGCAGATAAATTGATTCTCATATGTCATTTGTTTCAATATTGGTGTGGGACTTGAGGATATGCAGGAGACACAGCCTAATCTTAGTCATGTGAAAAATTTCTATGGAATCTTTTGGTTTGTTAAATTTTCCAAAGGAAGATGCTCATATGTATATTTTCATCTTGAACTGTTAAGATCAAACCTAATTTTTTTCCCCTGGAGGAAAGTTATTCCCAGCTCCTATTCTCTGTTTTGTTTCATTTATATAAACCTCTTCCTTAATTGTTAGCACCATGGTTAGACGATATGAAAAGGCAATGCAAGAGGTAAACATAAATTATCTGCTATTTAAAATCTCTTCCTTAATGATGTTGGGCTAAGGGGGATGTAAGGACTCTAGGTATTATCCTCATATAGCATTGACGGAAACAGTGGTATGAAAATTTGGGGCCAAATTAGCAGTATCTAAAAAAAAAATTACCATTATGTTTTTACTATTGACCCAGGAAATCAACTTGTAGGAATTTACCAGGAGGATGTAACTTTATCAGCATAAAAAATGATGTGGTCAGGGTTATTCATTGTAGCACAATTTATTAAAAATTGTAGCACTAGTAAAATTATCTTAATGCCTATACATTGAATACACAGTGGCATATATGTGCACAATGAGGTACCATAGTGCTGTAAGAAGAATGGATGGATTACAGAGGGATTTCCAGGAGATATTGTTAGGAGAAAGCAATGTACAGAGGGATGTAATCTAAGAATGAAATGCACACAAGAAAATCAAAATGTATCCACTCATTGGCATAAAAAAAGATGAAAGTGAAACTGGAAATGCATGGGGTTGGAGACTTACAAGTGGGGAGTCTGGGAGAATGACGCATGCCTGCAGGGATGTGGAGGGGGTAGCACTTGCCTGACTGCCCTCTTTTGGGACTGGATGCGTGGTCCTTAGATCTAAGACTATGTGATGATTTCACATGCTCAGGAAAGCAAAATAAAATGAATGAGTGAATAAAATGTCGGCGCTCCAGTGAACGTTAAACAACAAGATGAAAAGTGATAAGTAAACTATTATTAGAAGTAACTGCAAAACAAGTTTTTAACTTTTTTTTTAAATTTTTTTTTTAGGCATCACTGCCCTGGTGGTGGGAGTAGGAGGCCCAGCCTTTGCTCCTGGGAGCCGGAATTGAACCTCCGTCCCAGTGGGCCGCAGTCCCGCGCACAACCACTACGCCACCGGGGCTCAGCCCTAAGTTTTTAACTTTATACTCTAAAATTAAAGACAGAAAAAGATCTCTTGAACCCTGGTCAGAAAATTTGTGTTCTCAAAAGATATGGATCAGCAATACTGTTTTTGCACAGGTCTATGAAGTAAAGGCCCTGAAACTGTTGTAAATGCACATATCACCTGCAGATGTCTTCGGAAAAGAACAATTGGTATAAGAGACATAGTCCCTCTTGTTAGACAGCAAATGAGGACAACACACCCTGAGGTGTGTCAATGCAGCGCCCCCACGCAGGACTCAAGCTTATGGAAATGACCGGTAAGCCGGCCCCCCAATGAGCAGCAGTTCCCTCTGTCATTGACATAGAATCCCCATGAGTCAGAAGCCTTCCTAAGAGGATGGTGAATGAAGGGGGACCATTTCCCTATCTGCTAGAGCAAGAGCTACACGTAAGTGTAAGTGGAGCGGGCTGGCTTGGGCTCTAGCACTGGAATCTGACATCCCAGTAAGTTTCAGCATGGTTTCCAGCTGGTGGCTTCTGAGATGAGTGCAACTCATTCGGACCCTGTAGCAAAGAGCAGAACGGCCTCATGACATTTCTGCGGCTGTGATCTTCACAGAAGCGAATTCTCACAGCTCTTCTTCTGTGGAGCAGCAGGCGTGTTTGAACGACCAAACTTTTTGTTGGTAGCTGAATGGTCAATGACTGTAACCTGGCTGGTGTAGGGTTTACAGGTTGGACCACAAGGTTGACATTTCAAAACCACCATGCACTCTGAGGGAGGAAGGGGAGACTTCACACAGGGATGGTCTCCCCTGCCCTGCAAGGTCACTGTGAGTCAGAATTGACTCGAGGGTAGAAAATCGGAGTGTTTTTGAGGTCTTCTTTTTGAATATATATTTGAACCTATATTTCTTTACACATATAAATTAAGAAATAGATATGGGTAGGTTTGTGTAAGTGCATATTTATCTCTTCCTTAGCTCTATCTGTTTAAGGGTGTACTAATAGCATGAGTGGGATAGGGAAAGTACATACATAAAAAGAGATGAATATTTTGTCATGCCAGAAGCTTTAAAATGATGGAAACTAATTTAAATGAAATAGAAGCAATCTGGAAAGGTCTCCCAATGGCTAAATCTAGAATAATGTAAATAAGAGAGGAAAGAGTGATCATAAGGTAGTAGACCCAATATAATCTATAATAATATACAATAGATAAATTGGGGAGAGAAATTTTCTTTTAGGAGTAGGGTACTAATTTATGCATTTGGAAGGAATGAAGAAAATAGAAATGCACCATTTAGTGAGCAGCACAGTTATAATTTTTCAGGAAAGAACCTTTAAAGGATGCTAAATTAGTTGGATGAAATTATGAAGAAAATAGAATATTTACATGGTATCAAATGATCTGTTCTGAATGTAACCATTACTTACAAAAGGAAAAATAGTTACTGTATAGTTGAAAGCATGTTTAGACTCCTAAAACAGGTGGTTAAAGTTAGCATCACCTGAAAGGAGAAGGTTGAACATCCCCCATATGATTCACCAAGAATGTCAAACACGTCCATCATGTTTTTGCTGAAAAGGTATAGCAAGAATGTAGTCATGAGAACTCTCAGAGCCCAAATTGGGGGACCTACTGAAAACGACTTGGGCAGGTCTTTTTAAAAAGTGCCAAAATCATGAGTGAAAATGAGATATGGTCCCAGGTGACGAGAGACTAAGAAGCTGTAACTGTTAAATGCAGTGTGGGAGGCCGTGCTGCCTCCTGGCACAGGAGAATGACATTCGTGAGACTGCGGATGAGACCTGAATCAGGTGTGGAGACCAGCTCAGATGAGCAGTGCCAACTTGCTAGGTTTCGTAACTGCACTGGGATTATGTAAGATAGTAATGTAGTGAAGCTGGAAAAAGGGTACTCACATTCTTACACTATCTGGGCAAATTTTGTTAAGTCTGAACTGATATCATAGTGAAATGTGGCAATATAAAAATGGACATGTATACTTTAGTGAGGGATCTATGTAGATGCATCATGGACCCTGAAAGGAGTTGGCTTTAAAGCACGAGGGACAGTGCCATGAGTTCTAAGAAGACAGAAAGAATTGTAGCGATGCGTGTGTCGCCTGGTGAATTGGGTCTGATGCTGTTAACTGACTCTGTCACACACTGTGTAAGCCTCGAGGGGACATACGCTACCTCTGTTTTTTCTAGTCTATTTGCCCACCAAATAGGAATAATAATCTTAGCAATATGGTTTCTAATTATTCACACCAGTGGAGGAGAGCAGGGATGTAGACTATGGAGCCTCAAAACAATAATTCTAAGAAGCACTCAAGATTTAATGTCAATGAGAGACCAAGTGTATGCTAGTAGGCATAAAATGGCAGATTTTAACAACTTTCCATAGAGAAGAGGCAGAACAGGTACATTCCATTCCATGGAAGTGCGTAAAGTGACCAGAAATCACACAAAAGCTGGAAAGGACATGAGGAACACAGTGCACAGTGCAGCCAGTCTCTCAACTCTCAGATTCTTCAACTAGAAAGTAGTTCAGTAGAAACGGACTCACACCTTCCAAAGCTGCTGGAGTCAGCGGGGTGGTGGCTGTACTCATTAGTACTCTGCACCATGAAAGGTCTAAGATAAAGGAACTGTAGCAATTTAGAGTTGCACAGAGTTTTATATAACACCAGCTTGTTTTTATATACATTAATATTCAAAACTTGAACGTTTAACATAATTACAAGACCAAGGCAGAGATCTTGATATCATTACATCTATTTTATATGCAACCTAGACCCTACGTTTCCAAAATCACACAGCTAACATATTTCTGGAAAGGATTTGTACTTTAGGACAGGATGTTGAGCTGAGTTTCTCAACCTTCTCTTATCATCTGAGATTCCCCCTAAAGTTACATAAAGTTTTTATATTAAAGGTCGTGCTTACCAGTTTTCTTTTCACAAACATAGGAAAATTTATCAAATTGATTCTATTGGCTCTTCAATATACATTCACAATACAAAGGAAGTGATAATATTTTTCTTAGATTTGGAAATTTATTGATTATAATCTACAAATGCTCATCATCAAGAACATACGAGAGATCATAAGACCTGCCCAGAATGACAAGATTTTATGCAGAGACCAAAAGTCCAGTTTTCCTACAATCAGAAAAGTCATCTTTCTGTTGACCACCTTAGGAATTGTCCTAATTTACAAGTTGGTTGTCTTCACTTCCCTAATTTCTGAGCATCACCTAGGGAGATTGGGAGCTCTGGTTACTCGGTCAGGCACCAGTGGAGAAGGTCACATCCAGAAACTGCAAGCAGTAACACAGTTCAAATGTTCTGCTAAGACGGTGATTAGCATCACCGAGCATGAGGGTGGTTTCAATAAAATTCCTGGTCTTGCTAGAGAATCTTGATAGTGGATTTAGGGGCAGGAGTAAATTATTTTATCTATGTAGAAAGCAAAGATGCTTAAATCTGGCAGAGGCCTTGGGGTATTCATGTCCCATTCAACACCTGATATAACTTTTTCTAGGGTTTTGGTTTTTTGAAGTTCCCTGGGACAATGGAGAAGAGCTTTTTTGTCCCTTGACAGGACACTCTTTCCTTTGAAGAATGAGAATAAGAATGTCTGAGTCTCCATATGGCTATGACATTACTAAAATGTTACACTTTCAATTAAGACACCCAGACATTATCCTTACCTATGAGTGTATGTTTTGACATGGCATGGCAGAATCGATAGATTAAAGAAAAGGAAAAGAAATAAAAAGATTTTTTTTACTATTCAAATAAAGAGTTGCTAATTATTATCATTGTTGTTATTATTATTATTATTATTATGATTAATTATTATTATTTTCATCAGATTCCCAAAGCAGGGGTTTGTGAAAGACTTACTATGAAGAGTTGGTATAAAAATGCTTATTTAAGTCACAGATTTTGCAGATTGGGAACTGAGGCCCTCAGAGGTTGCTTACATATTGCATCATTTTACACAGTTAATAAGTGACAGAGCCAGAAACAGCACCCAGAGCTCCTGATTCCTGGCCCAGATTTCGCTCCACTATGGCATGGTGCCTCATGACACATATGAGATTAAAGCAGAATTACAGTGATTGAAGTACATAAAAAGCATTGTGGGTCTTTTGGTGTTATTTTGTGAAAGGAGTGGGGTCCTTTTGTACCCTTGAAATTGGTTTCTGTTTTATACTCAAATTAATAAATTAATAGCACCCTTAATTTGTTCCAAATTTCTACCTTCTATCTTTTCTCTCAACAATCTGCCTGGAAATTACCTTTGCTAAGAAGTAGATGCATGCATATTGCTGAGGTTCTAGTATGTGAGTAGCTAGCCAAGTGAATGACTCAGAACTCACCTCTCTTACATGCACAGGGAGAGTATTGCTGTCGTAGAATGGTGGTGGCGCGGGGACTTACAACTGGCAGGCAGAGATTGAATTGCCATCATTTGGCTCTAGCAAGAGTTAGAGTCTTGTCTCCAACATAAGCATGAGCCAAGGTACTGTCTCCTTTTTTCTAATTTTAGTTGGAGCCATTGGCACTGATCTTACCTAGACAGACTAGTGTTATTTCTACCCGGCACAATCTGCTGGGACGGGCTCTCTTCCAAGCCATTCAGTTGAACTTCTCCCCCCGATTTACCAAAGAGAGATACGATTGGATATAGAGGACAGGAACTTTCATGCATCCAGATATAAAAATTTAAATTTAATGGGGTCAGTGTATGAAGCCTAGAGAATTGCTAGCTGTGACTGATTATTGCAGCATGATTGAATTGTCAGTAATGAAATACATAATCTTATATGCTGGACTTAAGACATGTTCGACTACAGATACAGTTAATTGCTGAAGGATGAGAGGGTAAAAAGCGAGGCCTGTTTTTGCCCTGACCTGCCCTACCCTGGATCAGAAGAGTCCTGAAATCATCTTGCGATGATCTCGGGCCTCTCTTCCTCTCTAGACCCATAAAGAATTGCCAACTCAGAATCCACATGGGTAGTTCTCCCAGGCCCTATGGTTGCTGTGAGTTTTTATTTGCTCATAGCTGTGAGGAGTTTTTGTTTCTGTACAGCGTAACTCTAAAGGATCTGCCTGCCACATCCTGTGGCTAAGTTTCACGTACTTTTAAACCATGAGTAGGCTGCTTATTTGTAGTGTGGATAGACCAATAAAAATAAGAATACTAGAAAAGAAGATGGCTGAATAATAATTACTAAATAATTAAAAACAACAACCAGACTCACTGACATCAAGTTGATGGCAATTCATAACCACCCTATATAAGGGGTCTGAGACCATGCACCTTTCCTGTAGCAGCCATCCTTGTCTTGCTCCCATGGGGCAGCTGATCTGGTTTGAACCACCGACCTTGCCTTTGGAAGGTCACCAGTTAAGCCATAGTTCTACCAGGTCTCCTTATTGAATGTTTAGATTGATTTATGTATTTTTGATAGGTATGCCATTTAATTTTTAAAATTTCCCCTTGCTATAGAAGCCAATGTTATCCTAGTTTTATTAATGAGCCACGTTAGGATAAGCACTACAAGTGCTGTGTTTTCCTGCTGCTCTCCAGCATGCCCTTAGTGTTTTGCCTTGGTGTGGTGGGGTCAGACAGGGTATAATCCTGACACTGCTTCTCCATTGTTGTCCCCATAGGGCCTTGGGTCAGTGAGGGACACTGTGTTTCACAGTGGGGCCGGCTATCTGGTCTTCTCTGTGCTTTGGCGCTTCTGATGAGGATATCGTCCTCAAAGATTGATGGGCCAGGATGCACTCTACTCTCTCTTCCTCCCCCTTCATTTGCTCTCCTTTGCTCTGCTCAGACATGCCCCTCTCCCTCAGCTGTAGTTTCAGTGCTGTCCTCCAAACAAACTCCCCTGGGGGCACAGGCGGCTGTCTGCGTAGTTGGGATTGGGGTTGGGCCCTCAGTCACCTCTAGTGACTGCCCATTCCATGCTGTCATGATGCATTCACACCCCGGAACACCGGGTTTAAATTTGGTTCCTCTTTCCCTGTGGAGATATAAACAATATGCTCCCCTTGGGTAGGGTAGTGCCCCATTCCCCCTCTACACATCACCATCTCCCCACTCCCCCATCCTCAGTTGACTACCATTTGTCGCCCTGGCTTTGGTCTGGCCCCTGCTATACTACCTAAGAACCCCTCCCGGGAATTTCTGTATACAGTAGCTTTTTTCCTATGTCCCTTTTGCATTTTTTAAGCTAATTGCTCATCAAGATGAATAGGATAGAGACGTTCGATCATCCAGGAGCATTCTCTGTCGTGACCGTCAATTCCCCTACAATGTTGGCATTTTTCATCTTTGAAATAGGAATAGAAACAGGATGTCTTTCTGGAAATGATTTTTTATTGGAAACAAACCAGATATATTTTTCTTTGTCTCTGGTCTACTCAATAAGCATACAGATGTATATATGCATATCTCCATTGATTGGAAAGGTATAAATAATCTGAGAGAATATTTTACATAGATTCCTCAGAAAGTACTTATCACTGCCCTACTTATAAGGATATTAAATTGATCTGGAAATGAGGAACATTTCTTAATGTACAGAAAATGTCAAATTATTGAATCCTATTTTTTTTGATTTTCCAAAATGCCAATTGGCAAATGGTTACTTATTGGAATTAACATATTTTACTGTATGCCATTTTAAATGATAAACTATCCTCCTTTAACTTGGTGGACAAAAATTGTTGATTAGAATATTATCTGAAGAAAACAATTTGTTTTAAATTCAGTAAACTAAAATTCCACAAAGTATTCATTCCTTTCTTTCCTAATATTTGTTAAAGTGGAGTGCATTCAAGCAGTAAGAAAGTATTGATCAAAAGTGTAGCAAAATATAAAATGTGTGGGTTCTTTAATGACTTATTTTAAAAAACAAAGTTTATTTTCAGTTTCTCCACTTAGATAGTATTGTCTCATACACATATAAATTCCCATGGAGTTTATTATATTAGATGTGGAAAGCAAAGTCTCTTCAATGAATGGTATTCAGAAATTATATTTACACATGCAGGAAAAAGTGATATAGAATACATTACTTACACACCGAACAAAGAATCAACCTTCTTTGGGAAAAGAAATGTAGGTTCAACAGTGTTTGACTTAGCTTTTATCAATGAGTTGCCTGACAAATAACAAAAGAACAAAGAACAAAATAAATAATTGAGACACAGTAGACTTTGATTTATCAGAACATGCTACTAAAAACACAAAAAGGTAAGCTATTGACCATAAGAATATTTTCTCCCAGAAGGAAATAGTAACCTAAACATATATATAAATCCTTGGCAACTTAACAATAAAAAATATAAATAACTCCATAATAACATGGGCGAAGAACTTTTCACTTAGGGAGTAACCCCCAAACACATTAAAATGTATCGTCACTAGCCATTAGAGATATGCAAATCAAAGCCATAATGAGATCTCATTGTAGTCCCAATAGAAGGATAAGATAAATAAAAACAGCTACAATGATAGAAAAAAACACATGTTGAAGAGGATTTGGGTTATTTGGAGCCTATAACTCTTGCTGTTGGGAAGAAAGAAGTGGAGAGTTGAAAACTGGGTGGCAGTTCCTTAAAAGACTAAAAAGAGACAACCATCTATCCCAGTAGCCCACACCCAGATAGATGTATTACATTAAGCCTGGAAAGAGAAGTATCTAATCAATTGAGCTAAATTGTACATTTAAATTGTTAAATTTGTGTGCTCCTTTGTTTTAAAGTGGATATTCTTCACAACGGTATATTATAAATACTATTAAAAGAGAATAACAATGAAAAACTATACTGTGTTAGTCTGGGTAGACTAGAGAAACAAATTCATAAACATGCATATGGATATAAGGGAAAGGTTTATATACATGAGGAATCGAACATTGAGAAAGCATCCCAACTCAGTCCTGTCCAAGGTGACAAGTCTGATATTAGCCCACACCAGTCTATAGTCTCCTTCCAACTCATGAAGCCCATGCAATGACACCAGGACAATCAAGGGCCAGTGGGTGCAGAGTCTTGCGTGTCCAGTGGCAGTAGCAACAGTTGGATCATCCTGGTGCTGGCAGAGTCTCACCATGGCTCCTCACTTCCATCATCAGGGTAGAAGCATCTCAGCACTGATAGGGGTCTCCCTGTGGCCTCCTAAGTATCTCAGCTCTGGTAAGAGTCTCCACATGGCTTCTCCAGCTCCAGAGGCTTTGTTCCATAGGGTGAGCCCATGTGGTTTCTCCTCTGGCTCCTCCAGTCTCTAGGATTCCTGGTCTATGTCATGCTGCCCCTGTTGTCATGTTGGTAGACCATCTCCAAGAGACTGATTCAAGTCTCTCTCCTCTAATTGGGAAACATCGCGAGACTTCCCAGAATTCTCAGGAGAAAGCCATGCCCACACAGACACCTCATTGGCGATCTCCAGAATGACAGGCTAGATTCCACCCCTACACTCCCAGTACTGAAATTGACACAGATCAGTGATTGATACTAACTCATACTATTTCATTGCACTTATTGTTACTGCATTGAAAAATCCTTGGTAGCACAGTGAGTTAAACAATGGGTTGTTAAGGTGAAGTCAGTGGTTCAAACTCACCAGCCACTCTACAGAAAAAAGATGGGACTGTTCTCATGTAGACTCACAGACTCAGAATCTCAAAGAGCACCTCTGCACTGTGAGTTGCTGTGAATTCAGATCCACTCCTTGACAATGGGTTTGGTTTGATTTGATGCATACATAGTAGGGGTTCTTGGGAACCAGAGGTTAAACTGGCTATTGCTAGTCAAAAGGTCAGTGATCCAAGCCACACTCCATTCCATGGGACCATCTGCTTCTGTAAAGATGGCTGTTTAGGCCACCCTTGCGTGCGTTTCTGTTCTGACTTGTTGGTTCACTCTGTCACACTGAACTTGCTGAAAATTCATTTTGTTTGGGTTTTCTAGTGCATGAGGGGCATTTATCATGTTATTGTGAATGTACTTAAATATGCCCAATGTTATTTCACAAGTGACCCTTATAGGCTTTACATATAAGAATCATTTTATACAGCATATATAGTTCAAAAGGAGGCAGACACACACTAAGGTCTCATCAATTTTTTTTTTTAAGAAGAGTATGTTTGTAATTAGATTGAACTTCTTTCAGGATGTTTCTTTAGGTACCTTCTCAATAAATCTCTAACACCTCTTATTATTTAGAGATGTTATTTAATGTAATTCATTTTTAGGCAAGGATTTACAGACTTTTAAGGTAGAAATAAATTTTATAGATGCATGAGATATTTGTTGTTCCCTATAAGATGAGAGTGAATCAGTAGGAGCAAAAAATTTGAATTACTTAGCTCCAAAGGTCCTCAATTTTAATACAGATTCAATTAGCATATAGAATTCTCCTTCTTTTAATGTTAAACTTACCCAAAGTCTTACATGCACAAAGTGCATATAAAAATAAATAATATGAAAAGAAAAAATAAAGCAGGGTGTTAAATAAATGGAAGTAATAAAAAATTGAAACAAAAGAAACAAAAACCTTCACTTACTTTATGATTTCATGTGAAAGCATTATTTGTCCTCTTTCCCACTGTCTTCTGCCTTCTGGGCAGCTGTATCATTCTCTCTCTCTCTCTCTCTCTCCCTCCTTTTTTCTCTCTCAGTTCAGTGTAGAGTTAACTGTAAAACCTGAAGTTTCATGAATCCTTTATAAAAACTCACTTGGGTCACAAAAAAAAAACAAACAAAAAAACATTATTTGGAACTAAATGAACTGAGTAATTATCTTAGCTCACTCTCATTTTCTAGTTGAAATCATAGTCCATAACCATTACTATGGGTTTTTTAAGCACTGTTAACTTTTTTAAGTTGGTAATTTTAAACAGGGTAGTGACATTTGGTGAAGTAAATTTACTTATTGTAAATAGCATTAATTTAATACAGGCATTTGTGTGCTAATGTTTTCATCTGTGACTATAACAATCCAAAAATGTTTCCATATTGTTTTGAATGGAATTATTCATTTCGAATTACCACTAGTGGGTACCGGAGTTTATTTTTTCCCCCTTTGTTTTAGGACTAAGGTTACTTAATTTTTATGATCCAAGAACTGGAGTCAGTGCTACGTCCTTCTCACATTGGCATTTCCTTATAGATGAGTCTTTCCATCAAGTCTACTATCTAAGGAATCTCAATCTTCCTTTCTGTTCTCGGAATGACAGTAGTTGACAAAAGGGATTTCTACAAAGATAATTGTATTGATTAATTCAATTTCTGGGTTGAGCATGGGGTTGTAAATTGGAGATCACTCATAGAAATTGAATACAAAGGGAAAATCTTTTTAAGTCGTTTTTTTTAGTCTATTGAGTGATTTATACTGAACTCCTAAAAGCTTTCCAACCTCACAGAGCTTCAATAAACTTCTAATGGAGTCCTGAATGCCAGCTCTATTTTTGTTGCTTGTACAGTAGGTGGGAAACCTTTAACTGGTAGGATGAGTCTTTGTTTCTTTGCTATTGAAAAATTCTTGAACTCACATGTTTGAAACTATATTATTTTAGGAAAATTTTTCTAAAATATCACAATATGCATCTATTCAGGGAAGTTTGAATATATATTAGTATTTCCCAAATTCAGTGTTTATCGCAATATATTTAATCAAACCTAATTGTTATGCATATGTCTATGCCTTTGTATATGCATGCAGCTGTCTTCACATATCTATGTGTTGTATCCATTTCTATCATAGTTTAGTTGGTTGGGTATTTTATTTCATCAGATTATATGTTCTCTAAAGGCAGAAACTATTTTATTCCCATTCTGTCATCCCCAACAGAGTATAATACAGTGTATTTTACACAATGGACATAAATGAGTGGTTTTAGTGAATGGTGACCAAAACAATACACATTTAATCAGAGGGAAAAGTGTCCTATTTGAGACAGGTGCATGTGAAAGATGTCACTTAATGTCCCCTAAATTGGCCATTACAACTGTTTTATTCTTATCTACTTAGATAGAACCTAAGCTCTACCACTTTTATATAGTTTTATTTATAATTGTGAACATGTAGAGCCACATGAGGCCATCAATCAGTAGAGAGATGAGGGCCCAACAGAATTATTTCTGTAGGTGGCCAATATTTTTTCAATCAAGGACAGCTGAAAGGTCATGATTAAAACAGTGATTTTCCTGAAATTGTAAGTAACTGTTAGTGACTATTTTGCACAAAGATGTCAAAACTACTTTTTCCTCTGAAAAAGAAAATTATAAGTTCTTGAAAACATTGGCAGTTTCCCAAATTTCACTTGCACTACTGTAATGTATTTTAATTACTGCACTTGAGTCGGTTTCTAAAATATATAGATAGATATACATATAAAAGGTAAAAATAATTTGGCCTGATAGTAAGCACACACAGATTAAATGATAGCCATTTCAGGTGCATGGATATGTGCATGCTCATTACTCAGTAATAGTCAACGGCATTGATTTCATAATTTTTTACCCAAGGCAGGTGCATAGTATTAATCCATAATTTGGTTTAATGGTAAGCAGTAGCATCGTGTGGTTCTCTTCAGTGTGGCAGTTATACAGGAGAGATCCGAGGAGTTTGCTTTTCTGTAGACCTCTCAGCAAAGGCAGCCAAGGGTTGCAAATGCTGCCAGTGACTTCTGTAGGTGGCCCTTTATTCTCTGCATAAGGATTGACTTGGCCCCTGGGTGGCAGCGGAAAGGACAGACTGCTGTTGTGATCACCGTCCAGATGAGGTGTGGGTGCGAGCTCCTGACCATTTGTAGTCATTAATGATTCTTCTCACCCTTTGTATCAGGAAGGGTTTTAACCACGGTGTCCTGGTCAGTTTCCAAGTCGGGTAATTACAGTCTGTCTCCTAATGTCTTCCTGCATGCTTTGTTTTTGTTTGTTTGTTTATGTGTGTGTGTGTGTGTGTGTGTTTATGGTTGCCGTTGCTTGGGTAAGTGGAGCCATTGGTTTGTGTGCATCCTTCTTTGCTTTTAGCCAGTTGGGTGCTTTAAATTTTATTCCTTCTCTCCTAGAGAAGAAAGAGAGTTTCGTTACATGCATGTAATTAAAACCTGAGTTAATAAGTATTCTGTATATCTTTGCTCCAATTTAGCTTAATTTTATATATATATATATATATATATAAAAAGCAGCTGGCCTGGGCTTCTAATGGGAAATTTCTAAAATGTACCAGCTATCTTTTACCTTGAAGCAAAATACTACAGAGCTGAGAGTTGCTGGGCATGAGAAGGAGTCACAGGAGTCTAGGCAGACTGTTATTTCATTGAGAATTAAAAATTGGATAAGGAAAACCAGAGGAGAGTTGGTGCCACTGAATTATGGTGTTTGCATGGACTATTGACTAGATCATGGACTGCTAGGAGAGAAAACAAATCCTCCTGGGAAGAATTACATTTAGAATGTTTTTTGGAAATGAGAATGGAGAAACTTTGTTGCACATACTGTGGATATGCTATCAGGAAGTCTTGCCTTACCCTGAAGATATTATATTTGGTAAACTAGACGGTCAGCAAAAAAAGGGAGACGAGATGAGATGGACTGACAGCTAAGCTGTAAAAGTGGCCTGAAATGTAGCAACACTTGGGAGGACCAGGGAATGTTTATTGTGTTGTACGCAAAGTCACCATTAGTTTCAATGGACTCTGTTGCACCCAGCAATAATAACAGAATTACATCTGTACCCAAGAATTATGTGGCTCATTTTCTAGATTAAATGCCAATCTTTTTCTCCTCATTGATGAGCATGTTAATTTAGATTTGTAAGGCAGAAGGATATGTCTTTGATTTTAAGAGCAATATTTTGATATGTCATAAATTTGATGGTCATGTTTTGAATTAGATCTCTCACTCATGATCATTTTTTTGCAATCTACAGAAAGATAAAATTTCTATCAAAGTAAGTGTTTATTGAATGCCAGCCATGTTAGAATAACTGTAGTTGCTGCTATTCTTGATGAGTTTTCTAGTCCAAAACACCACCACTATATCAAATATTATGAGAGACCCTTCAAAATATCCATGGAATTAAAAGATACTGGAATTTCTCCATGAACTTTTTGAAGAAGACCCAGTAAACTAATGTTTTCTTACCAGAAAAATTGCATGTGATTTTTTATTGTTTTCTTTCTTATTTTATTTACTCAACGAAATGATGCGATACAATTCAAAGCCATTTCATCCTACCCTAAATGTACATTTCATCCATTAATTCTAAAACAATGCCTGCCAACAGCATTATATAGTAGGAATGTGTAAGCCTGTGAGTCAGAAGAGCTGTTGTTTAATCTTGGCTCTTCCAAACACTTATCAATTCCAAATGGCTACATTTCTTTGCTTCCCTGACTTAGCTTTCTTACTGGTGAATAGGAATGATTCCTAAAATATCTGACCCATCCACTGAAACAGTGTGAACTAAATGGTGGGAAGTGCTTAGCCATGGCAAATAAGCCCTCTTCATTCAGTGTAGTTGTAGTCTCACTCATAATTTGTTTTTAAAAATGCGCTTTTTAATCACAGGGCTATCACATATTCTCTTCAATTCTAAAGCTAAATCATCAGCTTTCCTGGAAGCTTTCATCTGGAGATGAGCATGTTCCAGGTCCCATATGCAGGAACTTTTGTTGTTTCTGCTGTTAGCTCCTGTCACCTTGATCTCTGATATGCTGTCATCCCATGAACGACCACAGGAAACACTGCCTCGTTCCATGTTACCCACCCGATTAGGCCATTTTAAGCCATGGGGTTTGGGAGTAGATTCATCTTTCCTTTGTCTGGAAGCTCAACAGAAACCTTCTCAACATCATAGCAATGCACATGCCATTACTGAGAGAGAAAGTGGTGGCTGCACATGAGGGGTCTAGGCCAGGACTGGACCCTTGGTCACCATTGGTCATCCACACGGGAGGCTATGAGTCTCTCCCTCCCATGGAGGCTTTAACCTTTCTCAGAGCCTCTGGATGTTTTTTCCCATGCTGGATAGGTTTCCTTTTCTCTGATTCATCTTAAAAAAAAAAAAAAGTCTAGGAAACACAAAGTGAACAACTGAAAGATATAATCCTCCCCTGCCCTTCTTAAATCCTCCCAAACTCCACCCGTTCCTGCCGAGTCAGTTATGACTCCTCGCATCCCGTCCACAGTGGCTGAGACTGCCCGTCTGCACCGCACCCTCCACCTCCGCTTTCTCCCGCTGCTGCCTTTGAACCTCTGACTTTGCAGTTAGCAGTCCTTTGTAGGGACCTGAAAGGATTTGGGTTCGGATCAGTCAGTGCCCAGATATTACTGAGACTACAATGGAGAGCAACCTGGACCAGATGAACCCGGCAAGGCGCGGGAGCCAATTGTATAGCAATACGCAAGAGCTCACATGGCCGCTGACAGCCTAGATGACTTAGTAGTAGGAAAATGTCTTGTCGGACCCCCTGATGCTGTTGGGGGAGGAGGTGTTAGGAGAATGAAGGCCGTGAAAAGCTGTGACCAAAACTCCAACAAGGCATAATAAGTAGGCGGCACCCTGATCAAGGCAGGCGAGGTCACGCATGTCAGTGCCATCACCTTGACCTCCACCCCACCTCACCCCTCACACAGAGACTGTTCTCGCAATAAAGTGGTATTTCTTCTTTGTTGGTTTGTTCCTAACCATTGGCTTTCTGCACTTGGAGGGTTTTGTTGTTGTTGTGTGAGTTTTCATTTCTATACAAAAGTTAAGCCAAAATCTCTTTGTTCTTAGACACATCTTAACACATGAAATCAAGACGCATCTTAAACTGATGATTTCTGAAAATTTAATTGACAGAGTTTTTATTTTCTTGGTGAACACGCGATAGTGAATTGTCCTCATATCCGATAACATCTTAGATGACATGCAGAGCTGATTTATCCAAGAGTCTATCATGACCAACAGTGATTTCCAAAATAAGCCCAATCTAACACAGGGTCTCAAACCAAACTCGCTGCCATTGCGTCATGCGCACGCAGAGGGACCTGATAGGCCAGCCATATCAAGCCGCTGACCTGCCCCCGTGGCTCCTTTTATGGCGACTGGAGCAGACTTCAATCCCTCCATATGTCCGCCGATGAGAAGGAGGTCATTAAGCCCAACCCATTGTTCTTATAAATGAAAAAAAAATGATGTTTGCAATTTGCTTAGAAGTTATCCTGACCATAGCCTTATTAGTAAGTTTCAGACTTGAAAAAGTACTCAATTTCCCGATTTCCAGTGCTGTGATCGTCCTATCAAACACATCCCAGGCAGAAGCTGGGCACCTTACAGCATCCCACTCATCTCCTAACCACATCCAAAATACCTGCGGTACAAGTCTGTTGACTACATCCACGGTCCAGCTCTTTTCAGCACAAGTCTTTTCACTTTCTTTCTTTTTTTAATAAGATGAATGAATATTCATTCTCTTGAACTAATACATTTCTTTTCCAGTTTTCAGAATGAACACACATTTGTTAGCTTGATTGATCTTATTTCTGTATCTGTTCTGTTTCTCTATTCATTCTATGTATGATATAGGCTATTCCAAAGGCTAGAATGCATTGTAAACCTGCGGTGTACACCTTTTCAAGCTTTGAGTCTTTTGGGATCTTATTATTGTGTGTGTGCTTCCCCAAACTTCATGTTTGCTTGTTTGCAATGTGCTTCCTTCTCATGTGAACTTTGGGTTTCACCTCATTCATTTAAATACTAGGTTAGGAAGTACATAAGAAAAAGTGAAGAATTAAAATCACTTAAAAAAAAAAGAGAGGCAAGCCATTCAGTCTTTGTTCACTTCTGGCTTTTGAGCATAACTATAATTCTCTGCATGCAATCCAATAAAATTTCCCATTGAGCTGCACTTGTGTTTCCTTTGAGCTTGAATTTACAGCCTACCATCGGTAGATTAAAAATCCATTAAAATCTATACGAACAGTAGACACTACATATTCCTTTTGCTGTAGTAAAGATTTTTCTGAAAGATTTTACATTAAAACTCTGTTACTAAGTACCGATATTAATAGGCCATTTTAGAGTCAGACTCGCCTGTCCTTACACCACGGACAACTACGCAAGGAGCTGCGTTCCCTATTATAGATACGGTTGCTTTTTTGATAGACGACTGAGGAACAGTTGATATTTCTTCATGTCAGAAAGACAATGCTAGACTCCATGAACAAACAGCAGACCACCTCGAGGGTAAGTGGTAATGAGGAGGGGAGCTGGCAAAAGGACGTGCTGGGGAGGAGTGATGATAGATTCCGAGAAAGAGTGCTCAAGTCATTGTCCTGGAGACAGTGAGAAAAAGGAACCTTCAGGAATGGCATGAAGTAAGGCAGGACATTTAAAGTCAAACGTAATGATAGGGTGACACCACCAAAAAGTATCCCAGAGGCTTATTTTGCGAGATCATTCTGATAAAGTCAATGATTGAAGACAACGTATTTCTACCCTGCCCTTTTCAGATAGATGCTTTTTTATGATGGTGATGTATATAATCTCTGCTACCAATCACAGGGAGATAAGCCTCTTCATCATTTTGCGACACTCCAGGATTACATTGGGGGCTGAGAGTGGAAGACGCTGTATTAGGAACTCACCAGGCAGCAACGTCAGTGGTTGAGAATGAAAATGCCATGTCCCACCTGCCCTATGTGGTAGGCCATTGCCAAGTCTGAGGTCAATCAGTTGTGCTAATAAAATATGAAACGTGACCATTTCAGCTGAAGCTGTTGTTCTGCTGAAAGCCACTTAAAGGAAAAGTTCTGGATATAATATTCTTGAGATGAAGTTGAACATTGTCCCTTCCTTTTCTGTTTCAATGGCTTGGCCTCCTTCTCATCCTGCGAGGTCAGTTTAGACTCTTTCCCCCTCCTTTCTTTGCCTGGTGGTCCTAGCCAACAGATTTCCATGGGCTCCTTCTTAGGGGTTCTGTTGGCCCTGTCCGTCCTTGGAGTCGTTTCAATAGGTCTTGTGATTTCTAAGCTACAAAAGTACTCCAGTAGTCACTGGAGAAATATTAGGATATGTTTTTAAGACAAAGCAAAGAAAATAATTTTTAAAAATAGATGACTCTAATGTTGCCACCCAAAGGAAATGTCTTGGGCAATTTGGACATACAATGTCCCAATTAAAAAAAATAAATTCCATAGCAGTCTAAATATTATATAATTATGTAATATATAATATTAATAAATAATATATATTAACAACATATATATTCTGTTATGGGGTGATTCATATTATAACATTGTTTTAGAGCCTACTTTTTAATTTAATGATGTGTTATAAACTTCTTTTTATATATTATATATATTTACGTCCCATTTTTAAAAATTTTTTAATTTTTTTTTGTTTTTTGGCCATCACTGCCCTCAGGTGGTGGGAATAGAAGGCTCAGTCTTTGCTCCGTGGAGCTAGAATTGAACCTCCATCCCAGTGGGCCACAGTCCCGCGCACAACCACTACGTTACTGGGGCTCAGCCCTTACGTCCCATTTTACAGAAGAAAATTATGTCTTCTTAACAAAAACCACCCTTTGTTATGTATGGAGGCTTGGAAAAATTTTTGAGAAAAATTAAATTAAAAAAAAAGATGGAATTCCCCCCACAAACGTTTGAAGTTCTCTCATATCTTTGTATACACAGACTTACTGTAATGAACCTCTTGATGTTGGCCAATGATCTGAGCTTTCTTTTTCTTATTTTTACTCACATTGCCTCTCCAGAATTACACCTCTTATGATACTTTGTTTAGACTATTTAAATGCTAGTTTAATGGATTCATGGCTTGTATATGATCTAGTCCTAGAATCTGCAAAACCAAACCAACAATGTTCTAAGACTGTCGCTGTATGTAGGCTTTGATGACTTTGTTGATGGCTTCAGTCAAAGTTTCTCTTTCTTGGTGTGGCATATATGATCCCCCTGGATTTCACCATTACCTGGCTTTACAATGTAACTGCCCTTTACTTGTTTCACACTTTTTGTGGTTTGCTAGATACTTTGCTCTTTGAAAGGAGTTCTGTTCGCCTAGTGGTCACACATTGGCATGCTAACCCTACTAACTACCAGACCAGCAGTTCAAAGCCACTAGCCTCTCTGTTGGAGAAAGACGAGGTTTCCTACCCCCACAGAAAGAGTCCCTGGACCCTCACAGGGAGGTTCTACCTTGGGTCTCTTTGAGTTGGAATTGACTTGACGGCAGTGCGTTCGGAAAGTTTGGTACCTCAATACCTTTGGTAGTTCTTTTGCTAAAAATACCTCTTGCTTTCATTTCTTCCTGGTAATAACCCACCCATTCTTCAAAGGGAAGCTTAAAATTTACCTTCTGGATTTTCCCAATCAAGTTACTTATTTCCTTCTCTCTGCTCTTGTAGTATTCCCCCTATAGTTTCCTTATATAATTTAGTCACAGCATGATATAATAAGAATGACAAAATCTTTGGATTTGGACTTCTCTGGCTGTGAAGCTATGATCCATCTTCATTAACTAACTTTCATCATTCCTTTATTCATTTTACAAGTATTTCTGAGCATATCCTATATGCTAGGCCCTGTATGGGTCTCTAGGATACAGTACAACATATATAGTCATAGTCATAGACAAGCGTTATTATGCAATGCCTTTGTGCCCAGCACTGTACCAAGTGAACTCTGTTCCTCCCCAACACAGATCCCATATTACAGATGGTGACCCTGTGGGGCAAAGACGTTAAGTGCTTCTACAGGCCACACCCCTGGTGTGTCATAAAATGAGACATTCAAACCCAGCATGGTCAACTTTCATAGTCAACTGAGGAGTAGAAAGCCTCAGATTCTGTGCTTACAATCTCCCTGAATAATGGAGAAGGTATACGTGGAATAAATAACAATATAAACAAATAGATAACTACAGTGTGCTCAGCCCTGTGCAGGTGAAGTACACACGACACTCTGTTACAGAATTTATAAACCCTGAGATAATGCTGGCAATGAATACACTTGACTGTTAACAAGAAGGTTGGTGTCTCAGGTCCACCAGAGACACCTTTCATGGAAGGCCAGGCCACCAAGTTCAGAAAGACCAGTCATCAAAAGCCCTGTGGATCACAGTTTCTCTCGGGCATTGCTTGGGGTGGTCATGAGTTTGCATTGACTTGACCGTGACTTTTTTTTAAAGGACAACTAGGGGGTAGTTTCTAACTTTCTTCTTTTGGGGCAGTTGGGATGGGGTATCACTGCCCTCTGGTGGTCGTGGGAGCTACCCAGCCTTGCTTCTGGAGAGTCACTGCTGGATTTGAGCTGCCAAGCCAGTGGGCCGCAGTCCTGCAATCAACCACTATGCCACCGGGGCCAAACCCTCTAACTTTCTTCTTAACACTGAAGAAAGATTCTGTTTGATCTGAAATCTGAAGGACAAACCTGAGAGTTTATGAAGGGAAGAGAAGAAAGAATGTCCCAAGATGGAGGAAGCACTTTAGACAAAAGGGAGGGTGGCCCACGGAGGTGTGTCTAATCTCCTCAGGGCTAAATGGGATAAAGCACCTAGAAGCGTTTAGTCCGGTGTTGTGCCAGCAGTGGGTCCTGAGGAAATGGTAATGTCTTTCTGGGGTTAGTCTCCTACTCACCAGGCCAAATGCACTGCCCCGCCAAGTGTAGGAAACTACAAATGTTTGTTGACCTATGAAATTATTTATTGCATTATTATATTCTTCGTGAAGAGCATCAGAAACAAGGCATTCTATGCCTCTCAAAACATTCATTACATAGAATTACACATGGGAATATATTTGAGCAAAACATCGATGAGTCCTCTTAATTTGGCCTTCTGGAATTACCTACATAGAGCTAACATAATTCCTCTTCTGTGTTAACCCTTCAACTAACCAAAGCAAGCAATCAAACTCGCTGCCATCAAGTTAATTCTGACTTGGATTATTAATGAGAGTAGCAATACCAGGAGGTTAAGGGGAAGGAGGGAAGAGACAGGGAGAACCGATCACAATGCTCTACATAGAATCACCCCCTGGGGGATGGCCAACAGAAAAGTGGGTGAATGGAGATATTGGTCAGTGTAAGACATGTAAAAATAATTTATAAATTATAAAGGGTTCACTGGGGAGGGAGGGTGGGAGAGAGAGGGGGAAAATGAGCTGATACCAAAGGTTCAGTTAGAAAGAAAATATTTTGAAAATGATGATGGCAAAAAACTGTACAAATGTCCTTGACTCAATAGATGGATGGGTGGATTGTGATAAGAGTTCTAGAAGCCCCCAAAGAAATGTTTTAAAAATAAATAAAATGATTAAAAGGGGGGGGTTAATTTGACTCACGGCAACGCAGTTGGGCAGCGTAGGATCGCCCCTGTGAATTTCCCAGACCGTAACTATTTACAGAAGTAGCAAGTCTCATCTTTGTCCCTCAGAACAGTGAATGGTTTTCAACTGTGGACCTTAAGGTTATTAACTCAGCACATAACCATTGCAACACAAAGGTTCCTTCAAATAACCAAAAACAGTTAAAAGGATCTGTGAATTTTTTCTATTTCATGCAAAGTATCTCAGTTCCTTAAACTGAAGCTATTGCATACAGAATCAACTAATTCACGTAATTCATCCAGTAGAGAAATGCTGAGGCCATTAATGTCTTTATTGGGCATGACTGTTCTAATTAACTCAGTTCCAAATTATGTTAATTTAAAAATAGAAAGTAATATAGTAACTCATGTTGAATTTGCAGTGCTACCAACACCTTTAATTGTATTTCATCTGAACTGCCTAAGACCATTTTTTTCTTAGGCTTCTTCCATGAAATGTTTCTGCTTATTTAGGAAACTTTACATGTGTCAATATTTAATTTTAATCTAATAATTTTGGTTAAAAATTTTTTGAAAAGGAGCCTGCCATCTAGCATACTAGTTTGCCATGTTGTTTTGTATATATTTGAGAAAAGCATTTTTATAAGCATAATTTTCTTGCTAGTTCATTCCATTACTACCATTGATTCATTTCTGATGCATTGCCATCCCATAGGACAGAAAGAAATACCCTGAGCTTCCAAGATAGTAACTCTGTATTTCTCTCTTTGTACATGGGTGGTGGTTTCGACCTGCTGACTGCGATAGCATGGTCAACATGATAGCATTAGATGTAGACCTCTCTATTTCACTAAATATACATGTCTGCTTGACATGGACTCATCAGTCAATACCTTAATAGATGCCATTTGACAAAGTACACTTTTAATCGCGCATGTTCTATCTTTTTCTCTTATTTTTTTTCATTTGTTGTCAAAGCCATGGCTGAAAATCAGAAGCAGTATTTATAAGGCGCTTTCTGATTTGGTTTAATTAAGCTTTTAATCTTCGTTTAATGAATCCTTTGAACAATGGCAATTGGGGTAGTATGACATTGCAGATGATTAGGGAATAAGAAGAAGAACAGCAAAGGAGTGAATATTCTCTTCCAGGGCCCTTTGTGGCTGCTTCCCATCCATCTCCTCATTTAATTCTCACACAAATGCAGTGAAGTAGGTGCTATGAAAACCTCCATCTTGAAGATGAGGAGACTGAGACACAAACTGGAATGCAGACAGATGATCACTAGTAAGTGGGAGGCCCCGTGCTCAAAGCTGTGTGGTGGAGGCTGCAGGTTTGGGGCTCCAGTCATTATGTCTAGGGTGCCTCTCCAATAACCCAAACAAAACAGTGAGACAATATGGAACTTTCTCAATAAGAATGAATTATATTTGAGATAGTTTGAAATTCGGGATTTTTAAAAGTCTAATAATAAATGTAAACATTTCCTCTATATGTTGCTTTTGAGCCTGGCGCTCTCCATCCAGCGTGTGCTTAAAATGGCTTACCGGACATCTACTGTTGAGTGTGAGCAGTAGCGGCATAGATGACGAAACTCCGACTCAGACAAACGACGTATCTTGCCAGGGACAGCTTCGTTCTGTGCCTTATGGTGCACTGGCAACACAATAGCAATGCACAATAAGCCGAACTGTGGGAAAACACAGAGAAACCTTCCCAGTCCTTCCTGGAATGCAAGAAAACACATGCATAAGGAGGATGCTGCCTCCCTGCATTTGTACTGTTTTCAAAATTGTGGTAGCCTCAGCTGTTTATAAAATGGAAGGAAATGAAAATTCAGAAGATCTTTTTCTCAATTGTGGAATACTATGTAATCATATTTAGGCATTTGAACACATACATATATGTATACACACACATGCACACACATGCGTGTTACAAAGAAACAACAGAATCTCCCAGAAAGTAAATACTAGTAACTGCTTATTTGATCCTCTTGCTTTGTAGGCCTGAAATATGGGTTTTAACTTCTTTCTGTGTGACATTTTATAGTTGCTGCAAATTGAAATTGTGATAAAGTTGGCATTATCTCAGTAAGAAGTGATTGTTGGGACTATTTGGAATTTGGGACTTTCCCCCTAATCTTCCGTATATTTAAGATTTTTTTCAGGGAACTTTATTAGGGCTCTATCATCAAGAAATGTTGAAGAATTTTTTGCTATCTTTGAGAATATCCTGTAGGTAGCAAATTTTAAAATTATCTTTTGGCTCTATCAACAACAACAAAATCCTAATTTGGATAACTAATATACGTAAGTATTCTCTGAAAAGCTATAATATATTAGAGCTGTTCAGTTGTCCCCACAAATCATTTTGTTTTATAGCTTTGATCTTGAAATATGTAGGCTCCTGTCTGATTTATGCTGTGGTCCCTCTGGTAGATAGTTAAGTGTTCTTGCTTAATGTTATTAAAAAAGCCCAAAGCTGTAAATGGGCCACCTTTCTCATGGCACCTGAGAAAAACATGTTTCTTTAAACTATACAAGTTATCTTTTTTAGTTAATTTCCTATGCTATCCTAGTACCTTTTTGCCCTCTAGGAAAGTGTTTGTTCAATGTCGTCTTTGTTTATAATATCCTGAAGTCTTGTTAACATGATTTATCATTTTTATCTCTAAAATATTTTGAGGCACCATGCTCTATGATGTGACGTCTTATGTAACTTAGAGGTATTTGGTGAAAACAAATCTGTTACCACATAAAATCAAAAGTTGACTTTATGGGCTGCCAGAAGAACACACAGTTCTGTTGTGGAAGAAGTACAGCCAGCATGCTCCTTAGACATGAGACACGTGAGACCTGGGGATCTTAGGTATTTCAGACATGTTATCAGGAGAGACCAGGCCCTCAACAAGGGCATCAAATTGGTAAAGGAGAAGGGCTTTGATAAAAAAGAAGACCTCCTCTCAGATGGATGGTCACAGGGGCTACAGCAATTAGCTCACCTCTAGCAATTGGGATGGCGGCGCTGGCCCTGGCAGTGGTCTGTTCTGTTGTGCTCGGGATCACAGAGTCGGAAGCAGTTTGGTCACACCTCACAAGGACTAGCTGAAAAGTTGGTCGTGACCATACTTGGTTAAAAACCTAACATCCTATTTTAAGAAGGCAATGGTCATGGAGGGGATTCTGATTCCCAGTGGTCCCATTATTAGACAGAGTAGCAATGCCCTGTGCGTCCTGGGACTTCTATTCTCTCCAGGAACACTCCATCTTTCTCTTGGGGAGCGGTGGGTGGTTTTAAAAGGCTGTGGTTTTAGTTCACAGTTCTGTCGGTAAGTCACTGCACTCACAGGGCGTCTTAAGGTCAGGTATAGAGTTAAAAAAAAAATGTTGATACTGTCATCCGTTATTGTTTTGAATGATGATTACCTTACTTTTCTTTCCCAATAAATGTCCCACTGCCCAGTGGTATGGTTCATACCTTTCTCATTCTTGCCCTCCTAGAACCCCACACAGTGTACAGAACAGTTTTAAAGGAAAACATAGATTCTCCTTGTCAGACAGGTCATGTGATCATTTTCATTTATATATGTTCCTTTGTAGATTTATACTTCACTTATATATTTATATATGGAAATCGAGTCACATCAGATAAGGGAATGGCTACTGATAATGTATCAAGTGGAGATGGATACATTAAAATAATATATGAATAAATAAAAATAAGTGCATCAATATTATGAATAATTAAAGTGTCTCCTATGTAGAATGTATTCTGTTCACTAGATAAATATATACACATATATAATATATACACATATATTTATATATCTCTTCTTAGTGACTGAGGTTGGTTATATTGATTTTCCCCTGAATGAATATTGAGGGAGAACTGATGGCCAAAATAATGAGAAAGAGTGAAGATACTTAAACTCACAGAAGTAAAAAAAGAGAATGGAACTGTAATTTATAAAGCACCACAAAACTTGAAAGAGGATGTATATTTTAACATTAGGATTATGTAAGTTATTGCATGTGGAATGTGTTAACTTCTTTGCCACTTGAGTGTATACTCCTATTGTCTGAGAGAATGGATTAAAGAACCAAAGATCTTTTTGAACTGTGAGTGCTGAGCACCTCTTGTCAGAGGTGCCCCTCCGGCGGGACTTAGTGGTTATAAACTGCCACGCTGGCCAAATGAGATGTTGACTGGTTGCTGTGGCTGCTACAGATGCGCCGATTTACGATTCAGAAACATGTTTGCAGTAGGTTTTCCAGGAGTGATTTTGTCCAAAGAGTTGATTCATGGTAACCAAATTGATAAGGAATTGTTTGTGTATGTTTAAGCAGGAACATTTAGTTGCTAAGATAACTGAAGCCCTCTCAGTATAAAGGTTTCCTCAATGGAAATGTTTCTTCAGATTATTCCAGGAACATAGAGGTAAACTTATTAACTCTCTACATAGATCTGAATACTCAGCCAAATATCAAGATAATTTTTCAGGGAACCTTTTCCAGATGAATGCTTTCCTTTTGTCTCCCTCCCCCACCCCCACCCCCATACTATCTTCTTATATAAAGAGTACCTTAAAATGTTAACTTTGACTAGTTCACAGTTTAAACAATTTGCATTAGTTATGTTTTAAATTTCCTGATAATATGTGAAGTCTCTTAATACATTTAAGGAGCACCCTGATATGTTCACATGTTTAAAAAAACATTTTTCTTTTCTTTTTTTAAGTGGGTTTATGGGCCTTTTCAACTGAGTTACTTAGTTACTTTGAATTAAATACATTTATTCACTGTTGAATTGATGCTATAAGTGGTTACAATTATACTTTCCTGTGCTTCTTTTTTTTAAAAACTGCTTTTTCTACATCCAGTTTTCTGCAGAAAAAACCCTAGGCATTTTATATTGACTTTAATAAACTTTAATAAACATATAATGATGTGTTCTGGGGTTATACTCAAATAATGACCTATGTGTAGCCTGTCAAATGAGTGTAGACTTATAAGTGTATGGCCTTCTGAATTATGTGGACCTAGATTAAAATATCAGCTGCATGGTTTTAGAGATACTAATTTATGTTTGATTTAAGTATCCCATCTATAAAATAGCAATAATAAAATATGTCTCACAAGATCTCATGCAGTAAAATGACTGGTACTTGGTATGGGCTAAGTAACCTAACTCCCCTTTTCTATAGAAATGTTTCTTAAAATGAAACTAGGATGAAAATAACTTAGAAAATTGTATTGATAATTTTGACCCATGAGTCAAACCTGGCTTATATGATCCTTTCTTTTTGTCAGTTTTAAAGACATTATTACCAACATCAAACTCCCAAAACTGTCACATTAAAAAATGTGGTTTTGGGCTGAGCCCCGGTGGCGTAGTGGTTGTGCACGGGACTGCAGCCCACTGGGATGGAGGTTCAATTCCAGCTCACAGAAGTAAAGGCTGGGTCTCCTACTCCCACCACCAGAGGGCAGTAATGCCCCCCCAAAAAAATAAAAATAAAAATGTGGTTTCCCAGAGGGCATTGATGCCAAAAAATAAATCAATATAAATAAAAATATGGTGTATTGGGAGCTCATACAGCTCATCAATATCCATCTACCATCCATTGTGTCAAACACACTTGTACCTCTATTGCCATCCTCATTTTCCCAATACTTTCTTTTTACCTAAGCCCTTGATGTGTTTCTCAAAATTTCCCCTCCCTCCCTCATGAACCCTTGATATTTTATAAATTTTTATTAGTTTTCCTGTTTTATAATGACCAATGTCTCCCTTCACCCACTTTTCTGTTGTCCATCCCTCTGGGCAGGGGTTATGGGTAGATCATTGTGATTGGTTCCCCCTTACTCCCCCACCTTCCGTTTCCCCTCCTGGTATGGTTACTCTGAGGGGTTTATCTGTCCTGGATTCCCTGTGTTTTCAGCGCTTATCTGTACCAGTGTACATGCTCTGGTCTAGCCTTGATTCCTTCTTTATATTCTGTTTTCTAATAGCTTTTCATTTTCCAATGCTTTAACCAAAGAAAATAAAACATCAGAATAGAAGTTAATACTTATAATATTTTAAAGGACAAAAACAACAAGCTTTGCTTTGGCCATATTTTCTGAAGTGAAAAATTCATCTAACTGGAGTGCTAGTTGAAGATGAAAATGAACATTGAAACGGTCACTTCCATAAAGAAACTTGGTTGCTGGTGTCTCTGAACTGCAGGGACACTCAATTAGTGCTATTGACTGATGACTGTTGATTTTCAAGGTGGTGTTCACTGTTTATTGCCTTGCTCTGGACTGCCCAGGAGTCTGTGGCAACTCCACACCATTTGTAAAATAAAGTGCTATGTTCATCCTTGAAACAAATGGAGACGCTATTTAGGCTTTGTTTTAATCTGATATTCCCACAAGGATCCCATTGGAACCCACAAATTAAAACATACTCCTGGGTCAATTATAGCAGTGCATCTTTTGAATGGGAAAGACTCAATGACTGGTTTGACAAGAGCCTAGTGACCCTGCTGAGTGTTATTAATTTTACTGTCTCAAGAGAATAATGGAAATATGGCCTATTGTTTAGTCCTTAGGCTACAATTTTATGCCACTATGTATATGAAAAATATTTGAATAGTCCTCCACAGAATATATTTCCAGAGATGAGAGGAAATTATAATCAAACCTTTAATATGGAAAATAAGCTATAACTAGAAATAGTAGCATGACTATAAATCCAAATTATAGGATATTGGGGGAAAATATGAGGACATGTTACATAAGGCCTATTTTGACATTATTCAATTACCCATTGCCTCCACGATAATTTCTTAACCATACAATATCTTACCTGCATTTTGGGGCACCTCAATATGATTTCTCTAACTTTAGTCTCCGTTAGTGTAAGTCATGATAATGTAGAGGCTAAAGGGACTATTTGAACCAGATTTCTTAGAACTGAAGGTTGTTGTTGTTGATAAGTGTTACCGATGTAGTTCAGATTAACAGCATTGTGTATGGTAGAATAATGCTCATCCTGGCACCATCCCCCAAATTATTGTTATGTTTGACCCATTGCTGCAGCCACTGTCTCTACCCATCTCCTTAATGGGCTTCCTCTTTTTCCCTGGCCCTCTATTTTTCCAGACATGGTATCTGTTTCCAGAAACTGGTCACTTCTGATAACATGTTCCAAGTACGTGAGACCAAGCCTTGCCATCTGATGTCTAAGAGCATTCTGAGCATCTTTCTTCTGAGGCAGATTTTGGTGTTTTTATTCTAGCAGTCAACAGTATTTTCAGTATCCTTTATAGACACCATAATTCTCCTGCAGTCTTGTTTATTCTTTGTTGAACTTTCACATGCATATGAGATGATTGAAAAAGTCATGACATGACTCAGGTGCTCCATAGTCCTCAAAGTGACATCCTTGTTTTTTCAGCACATTAATAAATAGATTCCATGAGGCACATCTGCACCAAGTAATGCGTCCTTTGAGTTCTTGACTACTGATTCCACAAGCCTTGATTGTTGATCCAACCCAAATGAAATCCTTGACAACTTCCATTTTTATAAGATTATTGTGATGTTGCCAATGGCACAGTCTTAAGGACTTTTTTATTTTTTAATGTGGAATTACAATCTATGTTGAAAGCTGAAATATTTTATTTTCATCTGTATGGTGCAGATTGTTGATGAGCCTTCCTTTGATTCTGACACTGAGTTTTTCTTCATATAATTCATCTTTTCAAATTATTTGCTCAGCTTAAAGATTGAATAAATGTGGTGAAAAGATTCAATCCCAACACAATCCCAACTTAATTAATTTTAAAGCATGCAGTATTCCCTTGTTCTATTTGAATAACTATCTCTGAGCCAAGTACAGGTTCCTTGTGAGCCCAATGAATTATTCTAGAATTCTTATTCTTCTCAAGGTTATCCGTAGTCTGTTACGACCCATACTCTTGCCTGCATTTGCGTAGTCAATAATACACACATTTTTTTGGTGTTTCCTGTTCTCAGCCAAGATCCTGCTGCCATGAGCAACGATATCCCTTGTGCTATGTCCTCTTCAGAAACCAGTTTGAATCCCTGACAGTTCTCTGTAGCTGTACTACTAAAACTCTTTCTGAATCATCTTAAGCAAATTTAATTTACATGTGATATTAATGATATTGTTGAATAATTTCAGCATCTCCTTTCTTTGGAATAAGCACTCAAATGGATCTCTTCCAGTCTTCCATAAGTAAGTAAGTACTTCCAGTACTTCATCAAATTATTGAAAGATTTCAGTTGGCATTCTGTCAATTCCTGGAGCTTTGTCTGAAAGATTATGCCTTTAATGCAGCTTAGACTTCTTTGTTTAATGACACTGGTTCTTGATCACATGCTACCACTTGAAATGCTATAATACCAACCCATTCTTTTTCATGTGATTCTATCACTTCCATATTCTTTTGATGTTCCCTGTGTCTTGTCAATACTCTGTGACCATGGACTCCTTCACTATTACAACTTGCGGCTTGAGTTTTTCCTTCAGTTTTTTTCAACTTTTGAGGAGTGCTTAGATCATTCTTCCTCTGGCTTTGTATCTCCAGGTCTTGACTTTTTTTTTTTATTTGAATTCAGGCTTCAGTAGGCACTGGGCTTCAGTGCATTAGCCCTCCGGGCATTTGGTAGGATACCTGCTCATTTTATTGGACTCCATAAACCACAGCAGGACATGAATTGCACTGATACTTGATGTGATTGTTTAGTTGAAAGAGAGTACTAGAAGAGAACATTTAATTCACATTCTTAGTAAATGTCTCTTCGCCCGCCTTTAGGGATTTAATCAGGTGCACTTTCTACAAAGGTTGAGCCTTTTTTTAAAAAGCATTATTTCAATATTGATTTTTCCTGCCCTTCTCCTGGGGAGCTCTTTGGTGGGTTCAAAGCAGCAGTGTTTCTGTATAGCAGCCAACCTCCTTAACGACTTGTGTTCCCATCATTGAATGTGGGGGAAGCAAAATAATTAGTAACACAAAAAGGTTTCTGGACACCCAACAACCTGAACCTTGTTCCAAATCAAATGCACAGTGAACCCTAGGTGCTTCTGGCAGAGATCCACTGCACTGTACACTTCTTGATTAAACAGGGTTGTAAGTGGAAAAAGTTTCAGAAGCCTGTAATTATCGGATAGATATTAGCCCATCCTTCAAGGTTGACTGAAAATCTTCCACAGAAAACCATTTCTTTACAAAACAAAAACAGAAG
Source organism: Nesogale talazaci (assembly GCA_004026705.1). Lineage (NCBI taxonomy): Eukaryota > Metazoa > Chordata > Mammalia > Afrosoricida > Tenrecidae > Nesogale > Nesogale talazaci. The sequence goes on along the minus strand of PVJH01014943.1, from coordinate 20,097 downwards.
CACATTTGCTGATTTTTGACAGTTTGAGTTTTGCATGCATACCTAGGGAAATATTCTTGTTATAGGCAGGGTGCTAAAGAACTAAATTCAAGAGGACCTGAGAAGAGAAGATGTGAGAAGAAAAGGAAGGACATTACGGATTTTTTCCATAACACTCAGCATTTATGCTTTAAAATTTTTTTTAAATTATATCAACTAAAGATTTAATTGCTTCATGAAACCTCTGACTCATTCCTACTAAAACTAGCAAAAGTTGTGTATATTTACAGTTTTAAAGTTAGTTTGGAATGACTGTGGAATAAACTCTCGAGTTTTTAGGAAAGGTCTGTCGAAGTATACCTTGTTTCCCCATAGCTAGTTCTTGATATCTGTATGAAGTATTTTCAGGGAATGACTTGTCCACAAACTATTTACTGAAGTAGGACAGTATCACAACACCTCTGTACTATTCTCTGGTCATCTATAATCGCTTATAGGTTTGTTGGCATTTAGTTTTCTCCACTGAATATTCTCTTCTCTTGAGGCAAAAAAATTATTTCCTCACATTTTCTCTCTCTCTCTCTCTCTCTCTCTCTCCATGCTCACTCATCTCTAGGTTAGTAAGGACCTGGTGTTCCTCCTCCCTACTGGCCTGAGGAGCCTCCTCCCACAATATTGATACCATCTACTTGAACTGACGTAATAAGAAAACCAAGCAGCTATTTTACAATCTTGATTTTAGAGGTTCTCAATACTTGGTTAATCTAAAAATCCTATAAAGAGCTTCTTAGAACTCAGTCTCTGAGTCCTGCTTCTAGAAATTCTGGTTTCATAAGCCTTGGCGATTCTTGGTAGTCTAAGTGGTGCATGTCTACCCCACACAACATCCCCTCATGCTTCAGTCATTGACACAATTGGTCAAGGCTTCATAAAGTTTAGGTGATGCTTTCCTATGGCTGAACATCAAGTTTTATGTGGCGCTTACTAAAAAATATTTGGACCTCATAGCAGAAATTCTGATTTATTAGGTCTGATTTAGGGCATAAGTATTTGAATTAAAATATATCATCATCTTCCTCCGACCACCACTACTATCAACAGAAATCCACAGGTGATATATATGCTTATAAAGCAGCCAAGATTGATAACCACCACCTTAGCCCTTAACCTCACCATGTTGTTATCTAAATACTCCTCAATGATTACCAGGTAGAAAGGCGGAAAAGGTTTCATTCCTGTGAATAACTAATATGGGGCAGGGGAGACCAGATTATAAGCTGCCCTTCATTCTACATTGATTAGGCCTTAAATTATGACAAGCTTGACTTAATTGTCAGGAAAGGAGTAAATGAGATCTGTAGATAGCTGGAAAATAGAGACCTCTTAGTTTATTTCTTCGGTGTCACATCAATCTGCCTGGTTAAGTGATTAAAGGGGAGACTCAGAGCTGCAAAGGGATCCAGGCCCTGATTTGTTCAGGGTCATGAGCAATGGCTCAAAACCATCTTGTTTGCAGATACTCCTTTCATGTGATTAGGCTGTCAGTTGACAGACTTTGCAAGATTTATGACTCAAAACTCGGAGTACACATGTGGAAGAGGGTGGGAGGTTGGTAATGGGTTGGATGAGGTGAGAGGAGAGATTGTGTGACTGATTCTGCAAACACTATGAACCAGGCCTTTTGTGATGTACCTTCACAACTGTGTTCTTCTCCTCTCCTTACACCACCCCATCCCACTAATCCTTCTTTTTTAAAATTTCTGGATTTGGGCTTATAATTAAAATAGAAATTGGGACTTCTAATGAAAACACTTAATTTTTATTCAAAGACCCCTAGGGTGCTTTTAATAAAGTCCTATTAAGGGTATGATCATCAATATTTAGGATCCCTGTCACCAAAAATTAGAAATGCTATTTCTCATTCGGTTGAGAAAATGGTATTTCCACAGCATCCTGTACTGCACTCTACTGATGCTGTTCGACTCTCTCTAAAGTGATTGCGATGGAGTTTGCCACCCTGGCAACCTCACATGCTCGTCCCGGGAGGTGCAGTACCTCCCTGCCTCTGCCTCTTTGGTCCTCTGCTCTCTTTCCCTTTTCCACCAAGGAGAGCAACTCCCTTCCTGCCTTCCTGGCCTCCTGCCTCCAGGGACTCCACAGGGACACACTAGGATAAAGGGGAGGGGGCATGCTATTCCCCTTCTTGCCCTCGTGAGGTCTCCACGACATATTCAATGCAGCATCACCTGGTCCTGCAACAGCCTCATGACTGCTAGTAGGTTTCAGCCTGTGTTAGTCTGGGTAGACTAGAGAAACAAATTCATAGACATGCATATGGATATAAGGGAAAGGTTTATATACAAGAGGAATGGAACATTGAGAAAGCATCTCAACCCAGTACTGTCCAAGGTGATAAGTTTGTTATTAGCCCATATGTCCGGTACCAGTCTATAAAGTCTCCTTCTGACACACAAGGAGTATGCAATGACACCAGGACAATCAAAGGCCAGTGGGTGCAGAGTCTTGTGTATCCAGCGGCGGTAGAAGCATCCTGGTGCTGGCAGGGGTCTCCCCATGGCTTCTCATTTCCAGGGCTCAGGGTCCATCAGCAGCATCCATTGATGGTAGAAGTGTGTCAGCACTGGCAGGAGTCTCTGTGGCTTTTCTGGCTTCAGAGGTCTGGTTCTATCAGAATAAGCCTGAGTGGCTTCTCCTCTGCCTCCTTCAGTTCCTAGAACTCAGGGTCTATGCTGCCACCTTGTCTTGTAAGTCGAGCATCTCCAAGAGACTGAGTCTATAGTCTCTCAGAGAAAGCCATGCCCACACAGAAGTTTCATTGGCTATCTCCAGATTGACAGGCTAGACCCCACTCCTATGCTTGCAGTCATGAAATTGACACCACAGTGCATGACCGTCACCCAGCCCATTTTAGTGGACATGATAATTTGAGTTCTTCTGGTGTAACATCCTTACCTTGCATCACCATATGTGGTCATTTTCTTTGGGGAGCCTGTGAAAAGGTGGAAACTGTGCCATACTGTTTTGTCCAAATTCAGGAGGCTATTTGGAAGCAAGAGGAATTCAGAGCGGACACCGATGAGGTGCAGGTCAGACATGCCTTCTCTCTCCAACCTTTCTTGTACCTCTGAGACGGGCACCGACTCAACGTCTTCCCCTGATGGCACTGTCCCCTCTGTGCTGGGTCTGCTCATCTATTGCTGTGGCCACAGGATCTCATAGACCGCACTTACAATCAGGCGGTTTACCAAAGAAATAACAGGGTCCAACCCGGGATCAGGATCATTCGGGGCCAACTCATGATCAGGATCAGGTAGCATGCAGACAAAGTCTGCATCAATTCAGGTTTGGAGATTTTGTCCAAGAATGATGACAAATTTGCTAGGCTTGAAAACGAAAGGAACATCTCACAGCTTAGGGCACACTTTTCTAAAGCTGTCTTTGTCCGTTTGCTTGCCTGCCTTTTTATTTTCTCAGAACCAACCAAGGCAAAAAACTCATTTCATGAGTAGCCGCTCAGATTTTCCTGAGATGGTTTCCAGAGGCAGAGGAACAGGTCATGCTTCAGAGGCTGTCCTAGACTGGAAGCTCAGCTGAGCCCTGTTCCCCAAGGCCCCCCGCTGGCATTTGGAACATCCGGAGCACGGCTTCTAGCAGGAGGGCAACACACAGACAACCCCGGTGTGACAGCCCAATATCAGACTTTGAGAAGATCTCGTGAATTCCAAAATTGCCTCACTCCTTAACTTAAATATCCTGTTCTCTGTAGAAATAGAGAGGTGCATGACATGTTTCTAGACAATACTGTCTTCACTCTTTTACCACTAAACATCCAGCATCGTCACTGCATTGCCTTGTTTTTCTCCCCCAGCAACAGTACTGGAAAACAGTCTCAAGCTTATTTGGTTTTCTTCATTGCCTCATAAAATGCTGGGAAGACAATAATAAAAGCTTTTAAAGTGTCTATTGGCTGACTAAATGAAGCTCCAAATAAACAAAATTAGTACTAGGAATTTGCCCAAAAATATGTTTTGGGAGCAAAACAAAAGGTTTACAGGTAAAATAGGTGGGGATTCATCTCGCGATTTCCGGTGGTCCTGTTTCTAGGTCACCCTAGTATAACAATGAAGTCGACCAATGACCAGAGCTTTCTGGGCTGTACAGGAGCACGCAGAGCTGAAGAGGAAGCTTCAGGATGCTTACTGTTTGCTAAGCTATATCTCTTCTCTGTGGACCTTGTGGGTCAGGGGCCTCTCTCCCCCAACTCTACCGGAATTATAATGATGTCAGAGATGAAGCAGTGGAGGTGCAGTGACTTGGCAAAGGTTTCTTCTCAGAGGCATTGCAATATGCTGTGTCCTCTGAATCCGGGCCGACTTAAGTATTTAATTGACAGCCAGATTCCATTATTCTTGATAGTTGGAAAGAGTCTTTTGTGTCATCTGGTAATTTATGTATAGAAGAGTGATGAAGATATTTTGTTCAGATGGAAACGAAGTACTACAGCTTTCCATTGTTTTTCAAGCCGTACAGCTCGATATCAAATGCGTCCCTGATTTGAGTTGCCGAGGCTTGCATTAGCCTGAGATGAGACCAGGCAGGACCGCTCGAAGGTCCAAAGATACAAGGGACTTCAAAATATGCATGGAAAAAGCTCCATTATCTTTCAAGCTCATTTTTCCATCAGCAATTTAGAGCCGTCATGTATTGTGTCATTTCTCTTTGGGCAGAATAAAGTTTCTTGATTTTGATACATATACTGGCTCCTCACCACTAGGGAGTGTGGCCCATGTGTCCACAAAATGGCAGGTTTCTTGTTATTTGCCACATTGCTCTACTTGTTTTCTGAAAGCCTCTGCACTATTATCTAGTACCCTGTGGTTGCCTTGCAGATGACAGTTGAGAGGCGAGGTCCATATGTCCCTCCTTAAAGCTAACTGGTGGGCCTTAGTAAAAGAGAGGTCTGGTGTGTTTTGGTATTTTTTTTTCAAAGAATGTTACCTCCATCTATTTGTGTGACTTCAGATCAAAGGTCAGTAGCACAACTTGTATACAGCAAGTGTTTACCTTTTTAAAAATGTGATAAATATGTATGCAACAAATAATTTTCCTTTTAGCATTCTTCATGTGTAAGTTGATTATATCTCATGCTTTGCATTTCCCATGAATTTTCTGAAATGGCACTTTCATTTCCTTTGAATCTTTGCCTTTTCTCTTTCCTCTGAGAAAAATTGTGGGATGAGGAAACGATCTTAGGCATTGATCACGCTGTACTTAAAAGTGCCAGCTTCCTCGGAAATGAACTCTTTGTCCATAGAGGTAAGTTAGGAGCCTCTGTTATCTTTGTGTCCCCAGACACCCTTTGAGGTACAGGTAAATACACACACACATTGAAGTATCTCCTCCATTCGTTTTTTGAAATAACTGAAGGAGGGTGAAATTTTCAATATTCAGGAGGAACAGGGAGAGCGTTCCATAATTGAGGTCCGGCAGGCGACCTCATTATATAGATAGATCTGTGATTTACATGTATTAAAGACTCTCTACACCACCAAATTGAACTGTTGCCGATTTGATTCCAACTTCTAGCAAACTTATAGGACAGAGTAGAACTGCTCCATAGGGTTGAAAAGATTATAAATCTGTATACGGATAGGTATCATCAGCTTTCTCGTATGAGGAAGCGGTTGGTTTGATGTATTGACCTTTCACTGAGCAAGCCACTGCTTAACTCACTGTGCGAGCAGCACTCCTTACACTAAAGGCTCAAAGTCCCAGTATCCCTTAGGGCCCTTGCTTGCCCAGGCTAGAATTATTACACATAAGCCACTTCATTTGGCTTTGAACCTTCACTTTTAGGCTTTACGGTTGGTCTGACTTTCTCTCTATAACCCAGTGCCAAACATGAAGTGTCTGTAAAATACATGTTGAATGAGCCCATAAATAAACAAGGACATACCCCAAACTGTGTTTATGTCAGCATCAAATACGTTGTCATGTCAAAATCCTGGTGCTGTTCATTGTAGTGAACAGTAAATCGTTCACAGGAAATAGTGGGAAGGCAAGGAACAATGGAAACCAGTCTGTATTATGGTTTCTTTTGAAATATCACTTATCATAAATTATGTCTTAGAAATGGATTTAGAATAAACTGCACTGTACCTACTTGAATGTTAAAAGACGTAGCCCAGTGACTTCATGTCCTGTCTTAGAGCTAATAATGAATTCTGAAAATAATTATTTGAAGCTAATTTGTTCTCTATATATGTACATTTAAAGATCTACATATATAGTGAATAAATTCACATATATGGGGCAAGTTAAGTATAGCTATATCTTGAAGGTCTTTTAAGGTCTCTTTTTTATATCCTTAGCCTATTTATAGTTCAGTATCTTATTTTCTTCAAGAGAGACTATACAGCAACAATTAGTGACTCTGATGTATATTATTATGAAAATGATGTTTGTTTACTTGAGAAGAATATTTTCATCCTGGAAGAGACTTGATTTTGCATCATTTTTATCCTTCCTTTTAAGAATTATTTCATTTTCCCATACAATATGGTTTCAGTCTTTGGAAAGGACTTGATTTGTCTACTTGGAAAATGCGACAATATATTCAAGAGCTGCACATGCCCTCCCCGCGCCCCTTCCCCCCCGGAAATTCAGGATGTAGTAAAAATGTTTATTTGCTGTTGTTCACAATCATGTTAGGATGTGAGGCTCTGAATTGGATAATATATATGGGCACATTTGCATCTATATGCATAAATACATACATAAGAACTCTTATAGGTACATGCTTGCCTGCCGATCTTTTTATGCACATATAAGATTTTCCTCCCACCCTGGGAGTTTGATTTGTGCAAATGATGGGACTTCTTTTATACTTGCTAATTCTATTCTCTATTATATTCCAAAAGGCATCATATTATCTGCCTTGTCCGATTTGCTTCTGTGTCTCATTAAAGTGGCCTGCTGTGAAGCTAATTTTTCTTGCTCATTTTATTGATATTTTGGGAAAGTGAAAATTTTTTTCTAAGCTGTTTCTGCTTTAGTATAGGGTTGTAGTAGCTGTCAAAAGAAGGCTTTAAAACCATCTTCTAAAATAAATCAAAAGTAAAAGCAGCTTATTTTAGTATCTCTATTGAAATATAAATTACAGGTCATTGATCTCTTTGCTACTTCCTTGCAATTATTTTTATTGAAGTCTTTTTTTTCTTTTTTAAGTAAGACAATACAATATATTTTAAAAGCAAATAAACAAGCCCCCAATGATAAGAATAGTCCTGAATGGGTTTGTAAATGGCAGTAGGACAAACTCAGTAGCAGAATAGCCTAATCTTGTCTAACTTTGTTGTTATTTATTGCGATAGATGATGAGGTACGACAAAACATTTTTTCATGCAATTCAGAATCATTCTAAAATATCATAGGTGAATTATACATGCTTGGATTAAATTATTGTTGACAGGTCAACTGATTTTCCGAAATAATGCTACCAAAAGGCAGAAAGCAAGCGATGTTAAACAAGCAGCACATTTTTTTTCTTAAGTGATGCCTGACTTGGGGTTGGCTCGGCAAAGTAAATAGAAGTTACCAACATGAGCACTGGAATCAGGAACTGCCTTGATTTGAACCCCAGATTTACTGTCTTTTTAAACATCTCTGAGTTTCAGGCTGCCTTTGTGCAAACTATGAGTACTTAACTTTTCCCATATGGCCTTTTCAGTGAGGAAATGACTTATACTATAGTCAAAAAGCTTTGCAGTGGGGGTTTATATAGGTATTGGCTTATTACAAACAAAACCTTTTGAAATACATCTCTTCAATCAGCATATGTATTCTCTCAGTAATAGAGTTCTGTTAGTCCCATTCAGAAGCTTCACAAAGGGTGGGTTTGGGGCCTATTAAAGGGGTGGCTTCCAAAGGGCTATCCTGAATCAGCAAAATTCCAGGGAACTCTGATAGTTATGGCACCGTTTTGTGAGGGATCCCCGAAGGGTGATTTTAGTAAATCTTCTTGAAAGATGCACTACGACTGATGACGGATGGTTTTGAAGAAAAAGGAATCGAGCTTTGGTGAGGAAAGGGCAGGGAGGTTGCTCTGAGGAATTGCTTTTCCTTGTACCAGGAAGCATCTGCTCACGCATCCCCCAGAGCTGCCCTGTGAGCATCCCATCAAGGAAGCGTAGCCTATCTGCCTGATAGCCCACATCTGGGCTCCTTTAGACTTCTTTGGTTCCCCAAACTCAAAGAACATTTAGAAGGAAAATTTATTTCCCTCAAGCTGCCAAAAGTGTCTTTTGACTTGGTCTAAGTCAAAGAGTACAGAGAATAGTCAGAGAGAACCAAAGGCCCGGTCTGCTGAAGTACTTCACTAAAAGTTCGCAGATGGAGGATCTGTGGAGACTCACCAGTCTCTTTTCTCTCTCAGATTTTGATATATGTCACATCACCCTACTGCCTTCTTGTCCTTCTGCAAACATCCAGGCTGTCATTCTCATTTTGAGGTAACTTTGTTTTATCTGAAGTGCTCTCAGGATATACTTTGTATCTTTGGTTTTGAATTTTTGTATGTGGTAGGTGTGTTAGTCCGGTTAGACTAGAGGAACAAATTTCAGAGACACGCATATAGGTATAAGGAAAGGGTTTATATACAAAAGAATTGTGACCCTAAGAAGACATCCCAATCCAGTCCAGTGCAAAGTCATAAGTCCAATATATTAACCCATATGTCCGAAGTCAGTCTATAAAGTCTGCTTCCGACTCAGGAAGTCACAGGTCAGTGGATGCAGAATTCTGGCGCTGGCAGGGGTCTCCCCATGGCTCCTCGCTTCCAGGGCTCAGGTCCATCAATAGCATGCCACTCCAGCTTCAGAGGTCTGTCTTCATCAGGGCAAAGCCGTGTGGTCTCTCCACCAGCTACTCCAGCTTCCCAGCCGCCGCCATTCTGTGTTGCCTGTGGTTAATCATCTCTGAAACTAACTCCCAACAACTGGGGAAGATAGCTTCTCATCTTCACAAGGGAAATACTGTGAGATTTCCCAAGTCTCAGGTGAAAGCCATGCCCACACAGAGGCCTCATTGGCTACTCAATGGCTATCTCCAGATTAACAGGCCAGACTCCACCCCTACATGTCAATCATAAAATCAACATAAGCACATGAGTGCCACAGTAAGTTTCCATTGTTTTCTGCTGGGTCTGTTTGGAGCTCCTCCAGCTTCTTTAATGCAAACCTGCTCAGCTCTCATGATAGGACAAACGTTTCTCCCAAGAACTCATGGACATTGTCTCTGTGTTTTTACCTTTTGTCTCTTTCTCTTTTGGAATTGTGATCATATGTAAGTTATTCCTCTTTATGATGTCCCAAAGAAGTCCGGAGTTTTCTTTGTTCTTGTTTTATTTTCTGTTATTTGTTTTTTCTGATTGTTGCTTCAACTGGTTAGGGGAGGGAGAGAAAAAAATTATCTTTTATCCTCACCGATTTTCTCTTGTGTAAATTCATTTTGTTTGGTTTTCCTTTCAATACTTTTCTGAAACCTTAGTAGTACTAATAGTACTGGATTTCTGTCTGTGTTTTCACATGGTCTCTAGTTTTTTGTTTATTTTGTCAGTTTGTTCTTGTAGTGTTTTCCCGAGTTCTTCTAAAATTTTGTCTGTGCTTCCCTTGCCTCATTTGCATATTTCTCAATCTGTCTCTCAATCTGTTAGAGGAATATAAATAGAATTCTTTGGAACTCCGTATCAGGTATTTCTTCCTTAAAGGTTTTCTGGATTTGTATTTTGGGCATTTGTTTAAAACATTTTGTGTAGTTTTTTTGTGTGAATTGCAATTGTCTGCTGTCTTTGAGCTTTGAGGCATTGTGCTGGTGGTGTGTTTGTATGTCATTGGTAGTATTTACATCTAATAATCATTTTAGCATGCTCTCAGGGACCCAACAGCTGTCTTCTGGTGAATGTTAGAAGGGATGGGAGAGTGTGCACAGGTTTTGTTCACTATTTGTGAAGAATAGTTGAAGGAGAAAGTTGGTTCATGTTGCTTGCTTTTTATCATTGATTAGATGGTACAAAAGTTAGTAGTTGCTCTGGTCTCGTAGGTGGGGATGCAGAGGGAATGGATTTCTAGTCATGTGGGAACTAGTGGTGTCTTCTGATGGGTGAGACAAGGTAAAGAAGATAAAAATGAATGGATGTTCCTCTCAAACACAGAACACCTCTCTCTCTCTCTCTTTCTCTCTCTCTCTCTCTCTCTCTCTCTCTCTCTATATATATATATATATATATATATAAAGCATAGCAAAGTAAAAAGAGAAAGAAATCAGATCAAAGGAGAAAAGGAAGACATTTTTTCTTTTCTTTTTATTTTTTAGTTATTTATCATTTTATTGGGTGCTCTTATAGATAACATAATCCATCTTTTAGTTACATCAAGCACTACTGTACATTTATTACCATAATCTGTTTCAATATGCTCTCTTTCAAAGGGAAAGCATTTTAAAGGGTAAAGGAAAAGATATAAATCCTAATTAATAAAACATGGGAGGGGGAAAGTAAATAAGAACAATGAAGAAAATTGTATGGGGCCAGAGGAGAAGGAAAGGGACACAGTAAAGCAAAGAAAGAAAGGGAGAGAGAAAGAAAAATATATAGCAAGACAAATTAAAAGGAAAATATAGGGTTAGGGAGGAGAAAAAGGAAAATAAAACAAAGGAGCTGAACTGGGCATGGGGGGGCAGGACACCAGGAGAAGGTTGGTGTGCTTTGTCTCCCAGCAAATCACAAGGGTCGGAAGAGGAAGCTAGACACTGCTCTGAGGTGACATTTCTGCTTTCCTGGAAGGTATCTTATCAGATTACCTGTACAGAAGACATTAATGGTGGCTCAGAGGATGGCTAGGGTTGGTTGCCTGTCTCAGAGGAAGTTTTATGCAGGCCCCGAGGGCGCCTGGTTCAGGGCACCTAATCAAGGAAGGAGTCTTGTGGCTGGGAGCCAGGGTGCCCAGCTAGCACTGGGGCATTCTATTGCTCCAAGGAGGCAGAGAAAATGTGTGTCTATTTTCTGCAGGGGTGATACATACCCTGCGTCTTCTCTTACAGGGTATGCCTCCCCCTTCAGGTGATAGGGCTGTGCAGTGGAGGAGGTAGGCACCACCAGTTGCTGGAGAGCTGAGGGATTGCCCACACTTCCTGCCTTCTGAAAGGTGTGTGCAACAGGAGGAGAAACACACTCTGCTGGCCACGGGAGCCATTGATGTTGGTGCTTGTGCCATCTTGGGCAGTTAAAGCTGATTAGCAGGCAGCGTCAAACCAGCTGGCAAACCATCCACTGGAGGAGTCTACTTTCTTGCCATTCTGTTCATCTCCTTCTAGTCACTATTTACCACCCCACCCCCCCTTGCCTATCCTTTCCTCTGGAACTCAGAGACCAAGGATGATCATCCACTGTCTGTTTCATCATCCACACCTGTTCAATACCTTTGTCATAAAAGGTTTGGGTAGTATAGCTGCCTAATCTCCCATTTTGCTGAAAGCCCCGCCCCCAGCTTCATTTTTTTAGATTTTTTTTTTAGGAATCACTGCCCTGGTGGTGGGCATATGAGGCCCAGCCTTTGCTCCTGTGAGCAGGAATTGAACCTCCATCCCAGTGGGCCGCAGTCCCACGTACAACCACTACGCCACCAGGGCTCAGCTAGATGTTTATTCTAAAGGGATTTTTAATAATCTTGTAACAAAACTTTTGGACTGACCTTTTCATGGTAAACCCAGTGAGAATAAGACTGATGCACAGGAGGCAGTGCGCTTGTTAAACAGAAGTGCCTGAAGGTGTCGCTGAGCAGAAATCACCTAAGGATAGTGTCAAATCTTAAGTTGCCATATTTAGTAAAACGGAAAATGTATACCCTTTACAGATTCACCAAGGAATTTAGCATTGAGAGTCCAACATTTTTTAAAGGATTTTGCTTTGTATTTTTTAACTACAAGTAAACAAGTGGCCATCTAGCTCAGAAACAACAAAGCCCACATGGAAGAAGCACACCAACCTGTGTGCTACAAGATGTTGAAGGATCAGTGTCAGGCATCAAAGAACTAAAAATTGTATCATTATAAATGAGGGGGAGTACAGATTGGGGACCCAAAGTCCATTGATAAGTGAAGCGACATCCCCTTAGACATAGGGGCTGCGGGGGGTGGGGGTGGGTGGTGGGTAGGGGGAGTCAATCAAAGAACAGTGTGGCAATAATGAGGTATGCAGCTTTCCTCTAGTTCTCAAGTGCTTCCTCCCACTCACAATCTGATCCCAAGTCTACCTTACAAATCCAACTAGACCAAGGAATGTACATTGGAGCCAGAAACATGAGGAATTCAGAATAGATGATCCCTTCAGGACCAGTGGTGGGTGTAGTGATACCAGGACGGTGGAGTTGAAAGGGGGAACCAATTGCAGGGATCGACATATGATCTCCCTGGAGTACAGAAAGCAGGGAAGTGGGTCAAGGGATATATTGGACAGAGTGCGATATGAAAAAGTAATAACAATGTGTAAATTATTAAAGGTTCATGGGGGAGGGGGAGTGGGAAGGAAGGGGATATATGAGGAGCTGCTACTGGGGGCATAAGTGGAGGGAGGATGTTTCAGGGGTGATGATGGCCACAGGTGTGCAAATGTGGCATGCATACAATTGACCTATGTATTGATCATGATGGGAGTTGTATGAGCACCCAATAAAATGATTTATTTTAAAAAATCATATTTTCAGAAGCATGATGAGAAAACAAGTAGAAATCACAGTAGTCTTTTTTTTAAATCATTTTATTGGGGCTCATACATCGTTATTCACAATATATAAATAAGCATACTGTGTCAATCACCCTCACATGTCCACTTCTATTATTCTCCAATCGTCCGCCTTTTCCCTTAAGCCCCTACTATCGGCTTTTCCATCCCTTCCCCTCTTCCCCTGTTCTCTCCTCCCCACCAACCCTCAATACTTTATACATTGTTATTGTTATGTCATATCTTACACTGCCCGACCTCTTCCCCAACCCACTCCTTTGATGCCCATCCTTCAAATAGGAGCTTGTGTGTATATCCTTGCTGTTGGTTCCATCTCTCTACCCTACCTTCTCTCTACCTTTCCAATATCTCCAATCTAACCATTGGCCTGAAGGGGCCCATCTATCTTGGTTTCCCCATATCTCCAGCTCCCCTTGTGTTAGTCCGGGTAGACTAGAGGAACAAATTTCAAAGCCATGCATATGGATATAAGGACTGGGTTTATATTCAAGGGGAGCAGGACATTGAGAAAACATATCAGCCCAGTCCATCTCAAAGTTACAAGTCAGATATTAACCCATATGCCTGAAATCAGTCCATAAAGTCTCCTTCTGACTCATGAAGTCACAGGTCAGTGGCTACAGAGTCCCGGCACCAATAGGGGTCTCTCCACGTCTCCTCGCTTCCAGGGCTCAGGGTCCATCAACAGCATCCCGTGGTGGCAGAAGCAACTCATCGCTGGAAGAGGCCTTCATGAGGCTGCCCCAGCCTCAGAGGCCCGGCTCCATCAGAGCAAAGCCATGTGGTTTCTCCATGGGCTACTCCAGCCTCCCAGACGCCACCATTCTGTGTTGCCTGTGGTTAATCATCTCTGAAACTAACTCCCAACAACTGGGGAAGATAGTGTCTCATCTTCACGAGGGAAATATCATGAGATTTCCCAGGAATCTCAGGTGAAAGCTATGCCCACACAGAGGCCTTATCGGCTACTCAATGGCTATCTCTAAATTAACAGGCTAGACTCCACCCCTACATTTCAATCATAAAATTAACATAAGCACATGACTGCCACACCCCTCTATACTAGTGTGACTTCTCCAGTCCGTCTGTATTTGTAAGGTAGAGTTGGGACCATGATAGTTGGTGGTTGGGCATAGTAGTCTTTTTGAAGTTCTTAGCTTCTCTACCGTGAGCCTGGAATTAAGCTTCTCTGTTACAACCTGCTCCATAGATCTACACATCCTCAGTGGCTGTGTTTGGAACAGGTCTTCAGGTAAGAGTAGTTTGGCAAATACTGGGCTAACCAAAAATAACTTTTCTTAGGATGTCTAATAGATCTAAGACACCTTTCTCATGCTGTGACCCTTTTCTACAGTTCTTCATGTTTTGGAGACTCCCCAACTATAAAATTATTTTTGTTGCTACATCATAAATGTAATTTTGCTACTGTAAAAGGATTGTTTGACCCCCCCCCCCCCCAGGCTGAGAAATGCTGTTCTAAGACCTATTTTATGGTGAGAGGGATACTTATGAAAGGGGATATAAAAAGTTCACAGAAAAATGGAAATAAGAGACCCTAAATCTTTTTCATGAACTTTATGGAGCCTTCTTTGACCATGCACCATTTTCTAAGTATGTTGAGCCAAAATATCTTTTTTCCCTTCTCTTCAGTCATGCAGCTCTTCCTATCTTCAAAAGAAAAAGTTAGAAAGGTCAAGAAACAATATATTAAATGGTTGGTCCTTCTTAGATTACACTGAAAAACATCAAACAAGATAGAAATGAAGTGAGCTTGGAAAGAATAAGAAAATAATGCTAATAGTAGTTGATAACTGAGTAATGTTCTCTAGTCTGACTATATTTTTAATAGGCATTATGATTTTCTGAGGAACGCCTTCTAGCTCTGTAGTCCTTCACAACCCTCCACCTCATTGCACATCTCCTAAAATGAGAAAGTTGGTTATACTCAAGGGCCCTGTGATTTCAGTTGAAAGGACACGCTTCTTCATAAAACTCTGTGCACCTGTCTTCAATGCTACATACAAAAGTCATTCACAACAGCACTGCTTTTAGTTGCAAAATACTAGAAAGCATCTAATATTTATCAAAGTGAGAGTACTGTAGCAGAAGTCCATCTAGATAGCAAGACAAGTCTTGTTAGTTAAATGAATGAACTAGTTCGATGTATAACAGTATACTTAGGTGTTCAATCCATAATTTGGAGGAAATGACATGGGAAACGTCAAAGGGAGGCAAAAGAATACTGACTTTTTCAATTTAGGAGCAAAAAAGTAATCAGAGAGAAGAGGCACTAATAGATTGTGATGTTATGAGTAAAGGGAATTAATGGCTCATTAGATTTTATCATTAGTAGTCTAAAGCTTGGCACATCACTAGAGCTGTAGTAATATTAACACCCCTTGCTACCACTAATTTTCATATCACTCAATTTCTTTGAGATTCTCGTACACATTTAAGACTTAAATTATTCACCTGTCTTCTAATGTCACACATGTGTGTAATGCCACTTCACATTTCTCTCTTGATTAGCGGGAGTATAAATACACTGACATACTGGATATCTTACTTACGTATCTTTCATAGGACTCAAATGTGACATGTGTGCTCAGCCATTCATGATTCCATTCTTTCCTTTCTCAAGTAAACAAATCAGCAAAAGAAATTACTATTTGTGTGTGTGTGTGTGTGCATTCCACGTCTTGTTTCCAAATGACATTCCAGGCAAAATAGAGTTCCTGTTCCCCAAAGTTCTTGTTCTCAATTCACTGCCCTCCTCCAAATCCTATCTGTGTGTGTGTGTGTGTAAGTCTACTCATCCCATACACTTTACTTCTCCTACTACTCTGATTCAAGTATACCCTGTGTCGCCCCCCTTCCCCTGGATAACCACTTACTCATTGCCATTGAGGTGGTGTGAAGCACTATGTGTTTCCCAGGCTAACGCTTTAGGGGAGGAGAAAGTCTCTTCTTCCTCCCACAAACCAGCTAGTGCTTTGAACTACTGCTCTTGTGTTTAGCAACACAATGTGTAATCCACTCTGGGTTCTTTCCTAAAAGGTCTCTAATGTTTAATCAAAACCGTTCTTTTTATTTTTCCAAATCCTGATAGGATTGTAGATTTGCTCTCCAGGAATCCTTTTATGACTTCCCTTGCTTTTTAGAGTAAGTCTAAAACCTATAGCTCAAACACTTTCATCCTTTAAAGGAAAGATTATCCCTGTAACTCTTCCCTCCAATCATTCTTTTCCATCTTTCTCTTCTCTGCAGCCACTCTGAGTCCTACTCTTCTCCACTTTTGACTCTTCCAACCTTCAGTTGCCCAGCCTATATCCTATTACTAAATATGCCAAATTTCCACCGCTCTTCTCATGACCTCTGGCTACATGCAATGACCATGATAGCCTGGCACACTGCTGGATTTCTCCTTGCCTCCAGCCCCCACTCTCAGAAGTCTGCTTGATGGATCTTCATCAAGGTTGAATGGTAATGACACTGTAGCTGTACTTTTCAGGCGCATTTTCACTATATAACTCTCAAGAGTAGGGCTACAGAAAAGATATAGATTTTTTTTCTGATAGTTCAATATCTGGTCTCCATGATAGAAACCATGGTGGAGAAGTGGTTACCCATTGGGCTTAGATTCATATTGTGGAAACGACTCTGTGAACATCACAGGCTCAGACACCCACAGGTGGTCACTGGGAGTCAGCATGGCCCTGATGGTCTTGAGTTTGGTTTGGAGGATTAGCTATGACAAGCAGTGAGCTCATCAAAATGCTTGCTAATTGGATTCATAAATCTTTCCATTCCCCAATGAAGTGGGAGTTTTCTGTTGTGATAAATCGAAATCTATGCAATGGAAGTAACATATTCATATCTATTTTCATGACTAACAGAAAACTGTGGAAATGTGTGCACTGAATCTCCAAAATCAATATTGAAATTCATGGGAAGAGTAAACATAATAATCTAGATACCTTAGGAGGCAAAATTTAATTTTAGGGAAAAAATAAGGATTTTTTAATGCTTTATGTGATAGTTGTGGGATCTTTGAATGTGATTATTCCCTTTGCTTTAAGCTACAGAAGACAGGGAATGTGCTGTGTTTATTTGGGTAAGCTTCACCAGTGCCTACTTCTATATTTTATTCATAATAGACAATCAACAAATGAATCTTATATTGAAGGGAATGATAACAGTAACTCATAGGAAATATGACAGCCTATAATACATATCATTTCACTTCACAGAAATAATTCCAATGTTAGTTAAGTGAGTCTAACATATCCTTGAAGCCACTATCACTAAACCAGGGCCACTGAGTCCATCTGGTTTCTATGAGCCCGTAGAGGGTTTTCAACACTGTAGATATTTACAGGAGAAAAGAGTGCCATCCCTCTTTCATGCGGCAGCTGATGGGTGGGAACCACTAACCTGGTGTCCACAGAACCACTACACTTCCTTTCTGAATGTCAGCATGTCTTACAAAGCAAACAAGCAGACAAAAAACATCACAAAGAAACCCAGACTAACCAAACCCACTGCGATCAAGTTGAGTACAACTCATACAACCATAGACTTGCCTGTAGTGTTTCCAAGTTGAACAGCCTTTTCCATTTGTCACATCTGTGTGCTGCATAGTGGCCAGTAGGTTCAGATGAGGCACATTTTGATTAGCAGCTGAGTGCTTTAACCACTGTGATGCCAGTTCACCTTATATCCACCTACTCATTGTAAAGAAAGAATGAAAGAAGGAAAAAACTTACCAAAATCAATTCTACTCATATCACATCAATTCTAACTCATAGAGTAGAACCGCTCCTTTAGGTTTCTGTGTCTGAATATTTAGGGAGCAGACAGCATCATCTTTCTTCTTTCCAGCAACGAGTGGATTGGAACTTCCGATTCTCTGATTAGCAGGTCAGTGTATTGTCCACAGTGGCACCAAAGCTTCTTAATAAAGGGAGCAGAGTTTTTTTTTCCAGCTATCTAGAAAGACTACTTTTACCCAAAAAAGGAGACCCAGTTAAACACACAACTTTCTTGTATACTGCTTAGCTGTCCTCTCCTGTTTACAATGATGACTTTCAGTAATATCTGACTTGTAACATAATTTGAACACTTGCCATCAGTACCTTTCCATATTAACACTAAAAGAACTATGTTGGATCACTTTTAAGGCAGGTAGCTAAGAGAACACGTAGTGGTTACATCTTACTAAAAATACTTTTACTAAAAATATTTTTATGAATATGAAACCAAATAATAGGGAAGGCCATGCAGGAAGAATCTGAAGCAGGAGACACTCAGGTAACCCCTGTGAAAAGTGACCTTTACATATACTCCCACTTCCTTGCTCACGTTTGGCTTCCTTGTCATGGATACGAGCGTACACACAGAACTTGTGGCCTGATCGCTAGTACGTGAACAGTGATGTGCTGAAATGGGCCGCTTGTTTCCATTCATGGGCATTAGGAATAGTGGGCTATTGGAGCAAGTGTATCTGATTTGTAATTTTACCCTTTAACAGAGTTTCATTGAGCATATGATTAAAGAAAAGGCACTACTTTTTTTATCCTTGGTAAATAAGTTAAATGATTATTTTGGTTTTAAGAGTGAGTATTATATGCCTGGGAGTAAGAAGTTAGATAATTTTTATAAATGAGCTTTTTAATTAAAAAGGGGAAGCATATGTTATTGTGATGTTTAGACTCTGCAGTCAGTTTAGAGTGGACCTTTAAGTTTATACTCTCTGAAGGGTGTGTATCTGAACAATAAAGCTTCAGCTTGCATTGCTACTGATGGATATTACTTCTATCTCATAGCAACACTGTGCTCTGTGTCAACAAACACAGCATTATTGTGTATCAGGGGACTCTTCGATGAAACTGGAGTGAAAGGTACAAAATTATGGGATTTTTTTCCCCCAAGGGAGATTATTCTCTAAGACTCTTAAGTAGGGAAGAGTTAGCTGTCCCATGAGCAAATATATGTGCCTCGTTTTATAACTACCCACTAAAATAACACATGACATATAAAATACAATTTAGTTTGTATTCGTATATTCTTTCTCTCTTCTGGCAACAACTTTTATCTCAGTAAGTGAATTGAATTGTGTCTGCCATTTTCGTTATTTCACAAATTGCAGAATCAGACTTCCCACTGCTATCTCTGGAGAGAGAGACAGAGAGATATTCTGTACAGGATAGACAATATTGAAGAGAGCATAGGGTTACATAAGAAGCTAAAACGAAGATAATTACTTTCATCTATTTGTGGGCAGTCACTAACTTTTAAGTGCTTCATCATCATTATCAGAAAGCACACACATTTTTGAAGCACCCTTGCGTTGTCGACACTCTTGAGCGCTGGTTCTATTGACAGAATTCTTGTATTCTAGGAGCCTATACCCCAAACTTGATAGGGTTGGTGTTAATGTACACGGCAGAGAGTGTAGAATGTAGAAACATCATGAAATGCATACAGAAGAAGAGATAAAATTCAGAAACCCCAGATGCAGGAGTAAACTGCGGTGAGTAAACTGAGGTGAGGGGGGGATGGGGAGATCATTTCTGACATTTGAGCTTCCTTTTCAAATGCACCATCTGCAGAGATCTTTGGTACTAAGATCATTGTCATAGTGTTATTTCCTAGAACATGGATGAGAAGGCCAACTCTGTATTAAGATCAATGCGGAGTGTCTGCAAAGTAGAACTTCAAAATAACAGATACTCTTAATGCCTTGTGACTTGGGTTTTTTTAAAAGAAAATGTTGGCTTTATCATTGCTGTAAACCCTATTGTGTCATTAACTGGATTATGCCTTATGGTTTGAGCTTATTTCTTCATATTTAAAAAGCTTTCCAGGGCTACCCTTCTAGAGTTGCACTTAAGTGAAATTAAAAGTCTGACTGTTAGGTATTGCCTTTAGACCACTGAACTAGCTCCTCCAGCTTACATCCTTAGGGCCTCATTAGAAGGAGGCTCACAGCATGCCTGACACCAGTTAATATTTGCAGAGCTCATTTACCTACATTGGAAACAAACCAAAAAAAGGCCAGACAAATCCTCCTGAAGTGCAGAGCGCTGAGGGCACCAGTGCCCATCATCTGGGTCACCCCTCTCTGCTGGAAGTGGATGACCCACCAGGCACTGACTCCTCTCTTTTAAGAAGAAAGAGACCACTTGAAAATATGGCTCCAAGTACCTTTGTGGTTAAAGAGTCCACAGGACCAAATAGGTAACCCATGACCTTGAGAGAAAAGGAAAGGAGGGAAGTAATATCTTCCAAATCAAGACAAA
>PVJH01014942.1:0-55308 GCA_004026705.1 Nesogale talazaci | reverse complement strand
GAACAGACATTAAACTATTTGTAGGATTTTATATTGTTATTATTATTGTATTCTTGCAAGTATATTTATATGTTGGATATTGGGGGGGGGTTGTTGATGTTTTTCTTGTTTTCTTTTCTTTGTTAGCTTCATTATAGAATGCCCTTTTTTTGACTATGTTATTTTCTCCACAGGTCTATCTGGATGAGGTGGGATGAATGAGCAGTCTAGAGGTGGGGATTATGGGACTGTTGGTACCGGGGGGGGGGGGAACTCTTGGCTGATCCAGGGATGGGGGAGTAGTATGTGCTTCAGGATCATTGGCAGGGTGGGTGGATGTGGAAGGTCCAATAAGGACTGACTAAGACTAATGTAATAGAGAGACAATATTGAAACCCGAATGGACATTGTGTGTGATGGTGGGACGGGAGGAGGTATAGGGTAATAGAGAAAAGAACTGGGGAGTAAGGGGCATTTATAGTGATTAAACACAGGCATATACATAGATACATATATTCATATGATGAAGGGAAAATAGATCAATATGCATATACTTAGAGGCTTAGAATTAGGACAGCAGATGGGCATTGGACCTCAATCAGGAACTTCCTCAGTGCAGAAACATTTTGTTCTATTAAATTGGCATTTCATGATGTGCAGTTCCCTGACACGATCACAGAAAACAAATGTGTGCATAAGCAAACGTGGTGAAGGAAGCTGATGGTGCCCGGCTATCAAAACATGTATGTCTGCGGTCTTAAAGGCTTGACAGTAAACAAGAGCCCATCCAGCTCAGAAGCAACAAAGCCCACGTGGAAGAAATACACCAGCCTATGGGACTAAGAGATACCAAAGGGATCAATTATCAAGTTTCATGAACTAATAATCATAACATTATATGCTCACTTTCCTGATATAACCACTGATGACCAATATGTACATAAGAAAATGTGGTGAAGAAAGCTGATGGTGTCCAGCTATCAAAAGATATGCGTCTGTGGTTTTAAATACCTGAAGTTGAATAAGTGGCCATCTAGCTAAGAAGCAAGCCCATGTGGAAGAAGCATAACAGTATGTATGACCATGAGGTGTCAAAGGGATCAGGTATCAAGTATCAAAGACCTAAGAGATATATCATTATTAGTGAAGAGGAGTTCAGATTGGGGACCCAAAGTCCATCAATAAGTGAGAGACATCCTCTTATAGAGGGGTTATAGCGAGGAGATGAGCCAGTCTAGGTGCAGTGTAGTAGCAATGAAATGTTCTCAAATGCTTCCTCCCATTGACAATCATTATCGCAATTCTGCCAGACAGATTTGGCTGGACCAGAGGATGCACATTGAAGTCAAAAATGTGGATTTTAGGATGGATAATTCCTTTAGACTAGTGGGGAGTGGTGTCACTTGAGGGGTGGAGGGATGATGGAGTAGAAAGGGAGAACAAATTTCTCGGATCTGCTTGTGACCTCCTCTCTGGCATGTGGACAACGGGGGCAGGGGAGGAGGTGAGTGAAGTGACACATTATACAGTGTAAGAAATGAAGAGGTAATAACAATTTGTAAGTTATTGGAAGTTCACGAGGGAGGAGAAGGGGGAAGGGGAAATATGGGAAATTGGAATTAAAAAAATAAAGAACTAGAGGAAAGAGGGGATGGGGAGCTTATGCTGGAGAGGTTCAAGTAGATAATGTAGATGAATGTAGCAACATGTATACAAATATGCTTAATACAAATGATGTATTTAAATGTATGAGCCCCCAATAAAATCTATATTAAAAAAAAAGTGGTGATGTACTAACCCACCCAAAGGGAGGTTATGTTTACATCTCCACAGGGAAAGAGTGACCAGACTTCAACCTGATGTTCCAAGGTATGAATGCAACATGCTGGCATGAAGCTGGGAAGCAGTAAAGAGCACTAAGGGGCCGGCACCAATCCCAACTACACGGACAGCCACCCCTCCCTCCAGAAGTATTTACTCTAGAGGACACTAGTGAAGCTACAGCTCAGGGAGAGGGACATGTTCGATCAGAGCACACGGGAGCAAATGAAGGGGGAGGAAGAGAGAGTGGAGCACATCCTGATCCACCAAACCTTGAGAATGATATCCCTGCTCAGAGCAGTCAATGCACAAAGAGGATCGTATGGCCAGTTCCACTATGCAACAACACATCATTCACTAATCCACAGCACCATAGGGAACAAACAACACTGGAGACACAGTGTGGGAATGGTGCCCGGTGCCCAAGCTGACCCCACCACACTGAGGCAAAACACTAAAGATGTGCAACAGAATAGCAAAGGGAGCAGAACCAGGAAGTTCCAATGGCATATCAAAAATAGACTTTGAGGTCAGGGCATGACACCCCATCAGATTCAACCAGGAAACACGTCTAAAGGTCAACAAACAGACCTTAACTTATTTACAGGTTTTTCTTTTATTTTTCATTAGTTTTTGTTGTTATTGTTTAGTTTTCTTTTCTTTTCTTCTGTTGCTTTTTTTCCCCCTCTGTCTTCTTTGGTACATATCCTTATTTCTGCAGGTCTACCTAGATAAAATAGGCTGGATAAACAACCTGGAGGAGAAAACAACAGGACCAACAGTTCTGGAGGGGCATGGGAGTGAGGAAGGTGGGGGAAAGGAATTGGGTGTTAGAAGCCCAGGGAAAAGGGGCAAGTGATGCAAAATCAGTGGTGAGGAGGGTGTAAGAGGCCTGGCAAGGACTTGATCAATGTAACTGAGAGGGATTACTGAAACCCAAATGAAGGCTGAGCATGATAATGGAACAAGAGGAAAGTGAAAGGAAGTACAGGAAAGAAATAGGAAGCAAAGGGCATTTATAGAGGTCTGAATATAGTCATGTACATATGTAAAGGTATTTATTTATGATCATGGGGAAATAGATTTTGGTGCATATATTTAAAGGTTTAGTATTAAGGTAGTAGATGAGCATTGGGCCTTGACTCAATTACTCCCTCAATGCAAGAACACTTTGTTCTATTAAACTGGCTTTGCATGGTGCTTACCTTTCTGACAGGATAGCTGAAGACAAATGGGAGCATAAACAAATGTGGTAAATAAAGCTGATGGTGCCTAGCTATCAAAAGATATAGCATCTGGTAAAAAAAAAAAGTGGCCATCTCACTGAGAAGCAACAGAGCCTACATGGAAGAAGCACACCAGTCTGTGCGATCATGAGATGGCAAAGAGATCAGGTATCATGCATCAAAGAACAAAAAATCATACCATTGTCAATGAGGGGGAGTGTGGAGTGGGGTCACAAAATTCATCTCTAAGCAACCTTACAGAAAGGTTGCAGGTAGAAGGCCAGCCAATCAGGGTTCAGTGTAGCAACAATGAAACATACAACTTTTATCTAGTACTTTAATGCTTCCTCTCTGTCACTATCATGATCCCAATTCTACCTTACAAATCTGGCTAGACCAGAGAATGTACACTGGTACAGATAGGAACTGGAAACACAGGGAATCCAGGACAGATGAACCCCTCAGGACCAGTGGAGAGAGTGGTGATACTGGGAGGGTGGGGGAAGGTGGGGTAGAAAGGGGGCACCGATTATAAGGATCTACATATATCCACTTCCCTCAGGGATGAACAACAGAAAAGTAAGAGAAGGAAGATGTTGGACAGGAGATGTAAGACATAAGAAAACAGGCTGAGCCCCGGTGGCGTAGTGGTTGAGTGCGGGACTGCGGCCCATTGGCTTGGTGGTTCAAATCCAGCAGCAGCTCTCTGGGAGCAAGGCTGCGTAGATCCCACAACCACCAGAGGGCAGTGATGTCCCCCCCCAAAAAAAGACATAACAAAACAATAATAATTTCTAAATTATCAAGGGTTCATGGGGGTGAGGTGTGGGGGAGGGATGAGGAGCTGATGATGGCAACAAATGTATAAATGTGCTTGACACAATGGATGAATGTATGGATTGTGATAAGAATTGTATAAGCCCTCAATAAAATGATTGTTTTTAAAGTGATAAAGTAGTTTTTCCACATCTACCTGGTTCTGGGCCAGCTTTGCTTGGATGGGCAGGCAAAAGACCTGGCAGGATCCTCTTTGGTAGAGATGTGCCTGCCCTTTGTATTAGAGCTTAAATTCTGAGTATTCTGTTTGCAGACAGCTGTGGACAACAGTGAAAACCCAAACTCCATTTTCAGAGTCTCCAGGTGGCTTAAGCTTCCATTTAATACCTTCTGACTATTACCCAGGAATGACAACAGCGATTATCTAGAGATGACAACAGTCTTGTCATCAAAAATAGTGCATTGAAAAGTCAATCCTGCTACCCAGGGCAGGAATAGGAGCAATCTCCCTTGGAACTTGCTTGGGTGTGAGCTTGATAGATACTGGGATCATAGAGTCACACTCTGCCCTCATAAGAAAGCCCTGACTCTAATGGGTGAGTTCTTCTGTCTCACATCACCTATATGTCCCAATCATGGCTCTATTCCCACTTCTGTAGTCTCCCCCCAAACTGTGGCGCATTGATCTGCTACCAAGCATGCTTTTGGGACAGTTTTCTTTGCCCTAAGTCTCTGAAGCTCAACAAGCCAGTGGTTCATCAGATGATGGATCTTAGTCTTTGTCTTTTCGTTGTCTTCTTTAAGACTTAATAAATGTTCTCCTTAAAATATATTTGAGATTTGAGATGTCTTTTGTACCCTGCAGCACCTGCCATAGAAACCACTTGGAAGTTGCCCTACAGCTACAATCTGTAAAAACACTTTCTGAGTAGAAATATTAAAGTCACACAACTCTCTGTCTACACAGTTACCCAGACAATTGGAGGACAAATGATTATTTTCTTTTGAACTTCATTGAAGTACCATCTCCATGCCATAAAATGGACCCATGTAAAGTGGATTTCTTTCGACAAAAGTGTACTTGTTTCACTACCATATTGAAAACAGGATTTTCCATTACCTTAGATAATCCCTCATTCTCCTGGCCTTCGAGCCCTGGCAATCACAGGTCTACCTCCTGTCCCTATAGATTATAACTGCCTTTTTTCGAATTCCATGAAAATGGAGCCATAAAGCATGTGCCCTTTAAAAGTATGACTTCTTTGTCTTTGTTAGCTGCAGTCAGACCTGGCTATGCACAATAAAACAAAATGCTTCCTATTCCTGCACTATCCACATAATTTTTATGGGGTTTTCAGTAGCCAATTTTCAGAAGTAAATCACCAGGTTTTCTTCTTACTCCATCTTATCCTGGATGCTCCGTTGAAACCTATTCAGCATGCACGTCTTCAGTGACACGTAAGTAGTGAGCGTACATGAAGTGCATTGACTGGAAATAGACTTGAGTTTCCTGCATGGAAGGCAAGAATTCTACCACTAACTTTTGCTTGTTTTCTTACATATTATAAACTAGCTGGTTCCCTTTTCACATCTTTATAGTTTTGTTTTGTCTTTTATGGTGTAGCCATTCCATCATTATTGCCTGCACTCTCCTTTGGTGTTTCCAGTTCGACACTGTTATTGAATAAAGTTGCTATGAACTTGCATGTGTTAGGCTTAATGTGCATACCTTTTCATTTCTTTTGAATTCTACACAGAGTAGAATTGCTGAGTCATGTAAGTGTAAGAGCCCTGGCAGTGCCATGGTTACATCATCAGCTGAGAAGCAAAATATTGTTAGTTCCAACCTATCGATCATTCTATGGGAGAAAGATATGGCGATCTACTTCTATAAAGATTACATCCTTGGAAACTGACCTAGGGGGCAGTTCGACTGTGTCCTATAGAGTCATTATAAGTCATAATTGACTTGACAGAGATGGATTTTAGAATTCCATGAAATTTGGGTGTTTGGATTGCATTTGACTTAAGAACTGCCAAATCCACTGTGGATGTACCATTTTGCATTCCCACCATCAATATAGGAAAATTTCCATAGCTCCACCTACTTATCAACACCTGGAATTATTAGATCTTTCCATGTTATCTTATAATTTTTCGATAGCACTCAGTTAAGAGCTCAGCTCCTAAAGGTTAGTAGTTCGAGTTCACTGACAGGAGTCTCTGGAGAAAGGCTTAGAGATTGACTTCAGGGAAGGTCTGCACTGAAAATCCTAGTGATACAGTTCTACTCTGACACTTCCTATATCCACAAGGCAGAATCAAAGTGACAGCAACGCATTTGCTTTGGTTTTTATTTCAATGGATCTTATTTCAATATTTTAATTTTAATTTGCCTGATAATTGATCACGGTAAGCATATTTTTTTGTTCTTACTGACTGTGTAAGTCCGGGTAGACTAGAGGAACAAATTTCATAGACACGCATATAGATATAAGGAAAAGGTTTATATACAAGAGGAACAGGACATTAAGCCCAGTCCAGTTCAAAGTCATAAGTCCGATATTAACCCATATGCCCGAAATCAGTCTCTAAAGTCTCCTTCCGACTCACGAAGTCATAGGTCAGTGGGTGCAGAATCCTGGCACTGGCAGGGGTCTCCACATGGCTCCTCGCTTTCAGTGCTCAGGGTCTATCAACAGCAGAAGCAACTGATCACTGGCAGAGGTCTCCATGTGGCCGCCCCAGCTTCAGAGGTCTGGCTCCATCAGAGCAAAGCCGTGTGGTCTCTCCGCCGGCTCCTCTAGTTTCTTGGATGCTGCCATCTTGTCTTGTCTGTGATTCATCATCTCTGACACCCAACAATCAGGGGGATAGCCTCTCATCTTCACGAGGGAAATATCGCGAGATTTCCTAGAAGTATCAGGAGAAAGTCGTGCCCACCTAAAGGCCTCATTGACTACTCAATGGCTATCTCTGGATTAACAGGCTAGACTCCACCCCTACATTTCGATCATAAAATTGACATAAGCACATGACTGCCAAATTGACCTTCATAAAGCTTGTTTCATGACCTGTCTAAATCTTTGAGGCAGATCACTTTTTTTTTTAATCATTTTATTGGGGGCTCATACAACTTTTACCGCAATCCATACATCCATTGAATCAGGCATGTTTGTACACATGTTGCCCTCATTCTTTCCTACACACTTACCTTCTCTTGAGCCCTTGGTATTCCCCAACCCCCTCCTAACCCCCTGAGAGATTGTACATTGTTCCCCCATGTTTTCTCTTGTTTTTTTCCTCCTGTAGAGGGGTGCATGATTATGTGCCGATCATTGTAGATAGGTCCCCTCTTTCTCCCTTTCTCTCCCTCTTCCCCCTACCCTTCTGGTCTCACTATTCCCCCTCCTGCTCCTGGATTCTGTATGTCGTGAGCTCCCTTCCCTTTCAATACCTGTGCACATGTTGCGGTCTCGTGAGTTGGGAAGCAGCACTGGGGTCATGGTAGTGGAGTGGGGGGTGGGAGAGAGGAAGCCTCAAGGAACTAGAGGAGTAGCGTGTGCTGTACTGCACCCTGGTGACTCATCCCTTCCCTGTGGACCTCTGGGAGGAGATTGTCCCACTGTCTACACATAGGGTTTGGATCTCTGCTCCAGTCTCCTCATTCTCAGTAATATGTTTTTGTTTGTTATGTGTGTGCTGAGAAGGCAGTAAGTTTGGGTTTTTTTTTATTTTAATGAATTATTTTATTGGGGACTCATACAACTCCCATCACAATCCATACAAACATCAGTTGTATGCGGGACACATTTACACACTTATTGCCACCATCTCTCTCAAAACATCCTCCCTCCATCCAGGCCCCCAGTATCAGCTCCCTATATTACCCTTCCTCCCTAACTCCCCCTTGAACCCTTAGTAATTTACAAATTGTTATTATTTTCATACTGCACACTGTCCAGTGTGTCCCAACACTCACTTCCCTGTTGTCCGTGTCCCAGAGAGGAGGCTATATGTAGATCCCTAAAGTTGGTTCTCCCTTTCTATTCCACCATCCCTCCATGCTCCTGGTATTACCACTCCTATTACTAGTCTTGAGGGATCATCTATCCTAAATTCCCATGTTTCCAAATTCACTGTACCTCTTCTGGTCAAGCTGGATTTATGTGGTAGAATTAGGATCATTTGGGAACTAGAGGAAGGTTGCATATTTCATTGCTACTACCTTGTATCTTAACTGGCTAATCTCTTCCTTGTAACCCCTCTGCAAGAGGATGTCACTTCACCTATTGATGGGCTTTGGGTCCCCAATCTTTACTCACCTTCATTAATAATGATATAATTTTAGCTCTTTGATGCCTGACACCAGATCCCTCCACCACCTCTTGATCACACAGGCTGGTGTGCTTGCTCCGTGTGGGCTTTGTTGCTTCTGAGCTGAATGACCGCTTGTTTACGGAAGCCTTTAAGACCCCAGACGCTATATCTTTTGGTAGCCGGGCACCATCAGCTTTCTTCACCACATTAGCTTATGCACACATTTGTCCTCAGCTTTCATATCAGGAGAGTGAGCATGCAATGTTATGCTTTTTAGTTCTTGAAGCCTGATATCTCATTCTTTTGACAACTTGTGATCCCACAAGCTGGTTTGCTTCTTCCATGTGGGCTTTGTTGCTTCTGAGCTAGATGGCTGCTTGTTTACTTTCAAGTCTTTAAGACCCCAGACGCTACATCTTTTGATAGCCGGGCATCATCAGCTTCTTCACCACCTTTGCTTATGTACACATTTGTCTTCAGTGATCGTGTTGGAAAGATGAGCATCTTGGAAGAGGCAGATCACATTTAATGACAAATCTGAATCGGGATCTTGAGTTTGACTCGTATCTCTATAAGGGACTGTAAGCTTCAGGAAGCAATTCAAGATCTCTCTAGATGCCAGACTCTTTCTTTGAGGTCAGAGGAAAATAACTAGGTTATCCACAAGGTTGTTTTGAAGATTACAAGGCTAGTCTTCATTTCTTCATATCCAAGACAGGTCATGCCAGGACAGAACTCAAAGAAACAGTCACAGAATATTAAAACATGAGGATCTCGTCCAGGTCCTTTGCTATGTTCAGATACTGACTGTTTCTCATGGCCAGAATTATATCATTATTTAATAGCATCAAAGGAACGAGTCCTATGCCACCTGAATTTGTTCTATGTGCAAGTATCTCTTACTGGGTTCCATGACAGATATTTCCTCCCTAACATTTTGAATATTGATGTGGGTCTTTTCCTTCTTATGCATTATTTATATTTTTGTCTTTGTATTATTATAATTTTATCCTTACCACCTTAATACAATTTTGTTTTTTATTGTTTTTGTTGGGTCTCCAAGATGGGAAGCATAGGAGGAGTGGATGCTTGATGATGATAACTGATTCAAGGGGATATAGGGAATATAAGGTCAGAGGCAGGGAATAGACAGAGAAAGGGGGTTTGGGGAGTAAATAATAAGGTGAGAGTGAGAAGGGAGCCCCCAAATGGAGTGTGGTTGCCATAACTCATTTTAAAGGAGATGCAAACATGGGGGCAGAGAATGCTCTAAAATCGATGTGGTTGGTGATGATTGCACAATTCTCCTTGATATGATCAAATTAATGAACTATGTTCATGGGGCAGTGATAGTTCAGTGGCAGGATTCTCACTTCCCAAGAGGGGAAGTTTGGCTTGATTCTAAGTCAATTCACCTCATGTGTAGCCATCGTCTGGATGTCACTGGTGGTCTGCATGTTGCAGAATTGCTGAACAGAGGTCAGCAGAGGTTCTAGACTAAGACAGACAAATGACACAGACCTGGTGATCTGCTCCTGAAGATCTGCCAGCGAAAGCCCTCTGTGTCACAGCGATTCCATCTACAAGAGACATGGAGATGGTGCAGGACGGAGCAGCCTTATGCTCTGCTGTGCATGGAGCTTCCACGAGTCACAAGCTGACTACTGGCACCTACCAATGATGACAGGACATGCCCATTCTCACCCCAAGCATTCAAGTGAACAATGAGAGAAATGTAATAGGAAGATTGAAGGCTTCTGTCCGGAGAAGCGGGGGTGCCCTGTTTTGTAGATGCATTCTCATGAAGCTAACAGCCCAGCAGGCTCTGTGCCTGCTGTACACTGAACAGCGACTGCTATAAACATTGCTATCCAAATCTCATTTTCCCTCCCCTCTGTAGAAAGAGTTCTGTAAATGGATGAAGACTCAGTGGCCAGGATATGGTTCTCCACAATTACAGGGTGCCATTCCCACGGGTGTTAATATTTATAGAAAACTAGTTAACCTTGCACAGGATCTAAAATCACCTGACCATGTGTGCCATTCAATGGCTGGGGAGGGAGAGTGGAAGAACGATTTCCAGGCAGGCAGCACATGTAGGAATGCAGCGTAGACAATCACAGCTTGTTCTCAGAGCCAAGGCAAGGTCCTCACACCAGGCTTGCAGAGCATTGACCAAAGCCTGGGGCTTCACTTTCCCTGATCAACTCCTATTTCATGACCTGTGATCATGGGTCTTACCTGTAACTCAGTAGTGATACTTGAGCAAACCTTGTAGTTACACATTTGTTTGCAAGTTTTTAAGAACCCTCCAAAAGAAGGGGGGCATTGTAAACTTGGGGAACAGAACCCCAGACCTGCAGCGGGCCTTGGGGAGATTTCATGCAACATGAAACTGCTCTGCACCAGGCACGCAGGGCCCAAGGAAGGGTACAGTGGAGGCCTTTTGCTCCAAAAGTTCACAACCTGTGGTTTTCAGGCAGGCAAGGCAGGCAAACCTTAGAAATTAAATAAAACACTGAGAGGGTGCTTGCCCAGTTCCAGCTGAGGGGGGTAGGGGTGTGTTCTCTAGAGACCCAGAGGTAAGAGAGATGGCTGTGGCCTGGCAAAGGAAGAACATTTCAGGAAGGAGTCAAGTGCGAAAGACCCCTCGAAAGAGGTTGGGGTTTGTGGGCTGAGTGCACCAGGATGTGAAAATGTCGGAGGAGTGTTCAGGCAAAGGAAAGTGTCAGGCTGGCTGGCCCAGGAGCGTATGAAACCCAAGGTGGGGAATTCAGGATCCTGACCAGCTGGTGAGGGTCTTTAAAAGCCAGGCATCCTAGTTGGCACTGGTTTACCATGGGAAGATGGGAAGTATGTGACCATTAAGAGGTACATGGGAGGAAAGACCTGGCTGTCAATGGCCACAACCATGTCATTCCAGTCAGCACATAAGGGGTCACCTTGAGTTGAAGTTCACTGGAAGGCAATTTATGCCAGGATGGAAACCAATAGCTCCTGGGCTCGGGCCAGGTGACCATTATTTGTCCATTCATTCAACACCTTCCAATATTATCTTAAAAAGAAAAATCAGAATGTTGACAAGGCCATACCTAATCTACCCTCTCCACCCCAATTACCACCCGAATAGCAATCTCTTCTCCCCATGCTTACTCCTTACTGTCCCAGACACTGACTTTCTTGTTTCTGAAACTCAAGACCATTGTTGTGTGCAGCACTGAGGCCCACGGGGTTGGCGGTTCAAATCCAGTAGCAGCTCTCCAAGAGCTGCCCCATCTTATCTCCCACATAATGTCATTAGTAATCTTCTTCATCACCCCTCTTTCTCTTTCCACACGCAGTGATCAAAAACCAACCACACACACTGCTATCAAGTCAATTCTGACTCATCGCAATTCTGGTCATTAGATTTCATGTCAACTTGCATTTGTGGTACGCATGGAGTCCATCCTGTCAATCCGGTCATGGCCTGGTGATGTCTCCTGGAGGTGTGGCCTCTTTATAGGAGAGAAAGGAATCCCCTCCTTTCTCTTTGGCACTTTGTCTTCCTCCTCACTGGCACTCATTGTCTGCCTATGACCTCCCAGCTTCCCATTGCACCTTTCTTCATCATAAACTTGCAGTTATATGAGTCTGACAAGGGTTCTGACTAGCATCAGACCTATGGACCTAAGTTGGATTGGGGCACCTTCCTGCTATGAAATCACTTCTTGATCTGAGGCTCTCTCCTATACTTTTATGAGTTTCACTGGGTTTGTTTCTCTTGACAGCCCAGCCTAACGCAGCAACTCTATCAGGCAGGATCGAACTGCTCCTGTGGGTTTCTAAGTCTGCAAATCTGTACAGGCACACAGAAGCTCGTCTTCCTCTGGTGGTTTCAAGCTGCGTAATATGTGGATAATAACCCAATACCTAACCACCATGCCACCAGGCCTCCTATAAAGAGGCTAAAGGAAGATAAATGATTTAAAAGACTACGGCCATAAAGCAGGCTATACCTGGTATTAGCTATATCTTCCTGGTTGCAAGCAATGACAAATCTGGCTTATTGTTTGTGTGGTTGTTGTTAGCCACCCTCCAGATGGTCTCAGGGTGATCTGACCACTGGATTAGACCATTGATCACAATCAAGTTTTCATTGCCTAATTTTCAAAAGTAGCTCACCAGGCCTTTCTTCTTAGTGCCTTTGTCTGGAAACTCTGCTGAAGCCTGTTCCATATCATAACAGCATGCAAGCCTTGGCTGACAGATGTATTGACTGGGAATCCAATCCAGATCTTCCCCGTGGGAGATGAGAATTCCACCTTTGAAGCACCACTGCTTTCCAAATCTGGCTTGGGCTCAAAGTACAATATGCTTGAAAGAACTAGGAAGTCAGATTGAAGAAACAGATCAGGCTAGAAAACAGAAGAGAAGAGAAGAGAGAGAGAGAGAGAGAGAGAGAGAACCCCAGAGATGAGGAATCAGGGTCCACACGTGTACTTAGCAGGGGCAGCCTAGTCAGCAGGCAGCTGTAAAGAAAGATAGCAATAGTTTTCCATTTCTTTGTTCCTCAACTGAAAAGTTAGATTTCAGTCAGGGAATATCTAGTGGACCTTGCTTAGCTCTATGCCGGTGTTTATCACTCACCGTAAAGTTGTACTGTGTTTCAGTGGCCCCAAACCCACTATCTCATCTTGGTATCATCCCCTCTCTCTCACCCTTCATCCACTAGGGCAACCACTTCTCCATAGAAAAAGTGTGTGGAATTGTCTCGGGAGTTTCTCTCTCCATGGTCAAGGAGATGAGCCTGCTTTTTCTTTCCAAGGTTTGACTCATAAAGTAAATCTTGGGAAACTGGGTAACCAAGAAGATTCCACAAAGTGAGTTTTAAGAGAGCAACATGAAAATAACTTGGATGATGATGGCCATCAGTAGATGCCATCAGTAGATTCCAACTCATAGCAAATTTATAAGAAAGGGTGCAATTGCCTCATAGAGTTTCTAAGTCTGAAATTATTACAAAAGACCATCATGGGGAAGAGCCCCGGAGGCATAGTGGTTGTGTGCAGCACTGACGCCCACTGGGTTGGCGGTTCAAATCCAGCAGCAGCTCTCCAAGAGCAAGACTGGGCCTCTCACTCCCACCAGGGGGCAGTGATGCCCACAAAAAAAGAAGACCATCATATCTTTCACCTACAGAATAGCTAGTAGGTTTGAAATACTGACCTTTTAGTTAGCAGCCAAGACTTTAACCATGGCTCCACCAGGACTCCTTATTCTTATAATAAATTATATGGAACCTTTGCAGCAGAAACACTCCAATCTCTGCCTCTGTCTGTCTTCACAGGACTGTCTTCCCTCTGTGTCTCTTCATTTGATAAGAACACCAGTCAGATTGGAATAGGGTCTACTCTAGTGGACTGCAACTTCATCTTAATTAACTTTATCTTTAAAGATGCATTTCCAAATAGAGTCACATATACAGTTAACAAGGGCTAAGACGATGGTCATAGGCCAAAGGTTGATACCAAGGGCTAATTCCAAGGGCATTTCTTTTTGGGAAACACAATCTATTTTATAACACCCATTTGGATACATTAACAGATCACCAAAAACCAGAATGAAGACATTCGCCATCTGTGTAGGCCCTTTGCTTATAAATATTGAAATGAAGAAGTGGCATTATTAACAGGAAAGTCTCATTTCTTATCTGTAGCAAGTCTAAGGACTGAAGTGCACCTAACTGAAGCCGTGGTGTTTTCAATCACCTTGTATGCATGTGAAAGTTGGATATGGAATAAGAAAAACTGAAGAAGAGTCAGTGTGTTTGCATTGTTTTTCTGGCAAAAAAAAAAATATTGAAAGTACCCATGGGTTAGTGAAAGGAAAAACTGATCTGTCTTGGAAGTTGTGAGCCCAGAGTAAGAATGGGGAGACTTTGTCATAACGTACTTTGGTCATAGCGTACTTTGGACATGTCATCAGCAAAGACCAGACCCTGAAAAAGGACATCATGGTGGGTAAATTAGAAGAGTGGTGAGAAGGAGGAAGGCCCTGAATGAGGCAGATTGACACAGTGATTCCCACAGCGGGCTCGAGCAGAAGGAGGATGCGGCCCAGGTAGGGCTTCATGCTGTTGTGGGTCGGGATGCTAAGGAGCTGAGCCTCCAAGGGCTCCTAGCAATCTGTACCAAAGGCCGGACAACTTTTGAGATGTAGAAATCTACCCTGTCCTTCATGAAAATTTTAAAATTATTTGAAAGTCACAAATGTATTTTCACAAATGAATGAAATCACCATTATCTGACTAACATCCTTAACATTTTTTCAATTTTACTTCTGTCCAGGCCCTTTGCTTACAAATATTGAAATGAGGAAGTGGCATTATTAATAGGAAAGTCTCATTTCTTATCTATACCAAGTCTAAGGACTGAAGTGCACCTAACTGAAGCCGTGGTGTTTTCAATCACCTTTTATGCATGTGAAAGTTGGATATGGAATAAGAAAAACTGAAGAAGAATCAGTGTGTTTGCATTGTTTTTATGGCAAAAAATATATTGAAAGTACCCATGGGTTGGTGAAAGAAAAAACTGATCTGTCCTGGAAGTTGTGAGCCCAATGGAGGTACTGAAAGAACCACCGATGGCTCAGGAGCTGCAGTGGTTCCCCCCCATCCCACCCCCACCCCCGAACTTTACCAAACTTTATAATAGTCTCTGAGAATAGAGATGAATAGGATGTGGTCCCAAACCTGTTGGACTTACTGATGTGTCTTTTGTCCTGAAAGGTTCCAATTGGCATATAAATAGACCACACATTTTGAGGGATATCTTTTGAGGGGAAGTGCTACCAAAGTAAACTGGATTTGGAAGGTTCTGACCAGGAATTTAGGGAACGGTTCAGAAAGCCTCATAAGTTGTATGGTGAGGGTCTGAGGTTCAGGCAGAGTGGGACTCAGAACAATGAGAAATGTGCCCCTCCCCCCAAAAAAATTTAAGACAAAGGTCAGTGGTTTACCATTTCAAAAACCGTCCAGTGGACATTTAATATCATGCAGGTCAGTACTGGTAGAAGATGGTCCATTTCAAGTGAAGGAGACCTCATGTGTCTCAGAATAGAACTGCTCTCTAGGACATTTTCTATTCCATATGGCTGATTTTTTTCAGAAGTAAATTACCAGGTCTTTTTTCCTACATGCCCTTGAGTAGACTTGAACTTCTAACTTTTCAGTTAGCAGATGAGTGTGTTAACATTTGTACCACCTATGAACTCATAGCATCAGTTAGTCCTGTGAATTTGCTGCATATAGAATGAGACATGCACAAGCACAGACATAACTAGCTATATTAGGCCATATTGTCCAGAAAAACAAATCCAGTGACATTCATCTAAGTACAAGAGAGAACTTTATATTAAGAAGCAACTGCATCAAGAAAGCACCCTGTCCAACTCAATTCCCTAAGTCTGATGCTAGCCAGACCTTTGTCACACTCACTGACTTGCAAGTTACTGACTCAGAAAGGCAAAGCAGGGAGAAGGGTTATCATGGGCCAGTGGATGCAGAATTGTGTATCCGTGGATCAGATCCGTGGTCAGTGGAAACATGGCAGGACACCGACAATACTTCAGGTTGGGAAGCCTTTATGGAATCACCCCTGGCAGCAGATACAGAGTCTCAGTGAAGTCCCAGGGAGGAGGATGGTGATGTGGCAGTGACAGAAGCCATTTGAATGTTCCTTACTCTCATCCAAAAGTCTACAATTCCAAGGAGATGTCATCAAGCTACTGGTTATTGACAGAATTGACTATACCCTTTAGCCAGAAGCATCTAGTTGAAATAAAATCACCCAACCCCCACAATGGCATATAGCAGGTGATCAATAAATGTTTGAATTCTTGTGCAATTTTAAGTTGCTGCAGGATGCTAATCACACATCAATGGCCTCATTAACATTTGTTTCTTACATAAATTATGTCTCAAACAGCAGGTAAACTTCAAACAGATACGAATAATCAGATCAAGAAAGAAAGCCTAGCTGCATACCAGCCTGTGTGATCATAAGGTGTCAACCAGAAGAGGTAGCAGTTCAAAAACAAGCAACCAAATCAATGTGAAGAGATAGGGATAGAGTGGAGAACCCAAACCCACCTGTAAGATAATTGGTCAGTCCCTCTCAGAAAGGTTGCACAAAAGGAATGATAAGTCAACGGTGTAGTAGAGCATGGATGAAACACATAACTATCCTCTGGTTCTTTAATATTTCTTCCCCTTACTATTTAGGCTTATGCTTTACCTCATTAATACTTAGACCTATGTATATTCATTTGTATAATTAAGATCATTTGATGCAGGAATGTCAAGATGAATGACCCTTCAGAAAGAGTAATGGGAGTAATGATTCCCTGAGGAGAGAAGGAAGAACTGATAGCAGTGATGACTATATAACCCCACTTGAGGGAAGCAAATAACAGAATCATTGTGAATGAATCCAAATTAATGGATTAAGATGTGTGTGTGTGTGTGTGTGTGTGTGTAATGATTTCAGGTAGAAAGGCAGAGGAGGGAGGGGATAAAGGGCAACTGATATCAAAGAGTTCAAGAAGAAAGAAATATTTTGAAATTGATTATAGTAGCAATTGTACAATTATATTCAATTCATTTGTGTGATAGGTAGCTTTGTTATACCAATATGGCAAAGAAGATAGGTAGGTTTGTTGTAACAACATGGCCAAGGAACACTTGAGACTGATTGAAGGACAGAGATAAAAAGGTCTGGCTGCGAGCCCTGCCTTGGTTTCTTGCTCTTGGATCTTTTGACCAGCTGACTGCTTTGTTTGTCCTGTGCCTCTACCCATGGAACACCTAATCTATGGACTGTCACGCTGTGAGTTGAGGTTCCTTCAAGCCCTGCTTCACCATGAACCTAGAATATATATCTCTTGAGCTGGGGACTGTCAGACCCTGTCATTGGGCTGACTGTTGGTGACCTGCCTTGCCATTTGCTGCTTGTGGCCGGATAGCCTGAAATGCTCTACAGAGGACTACTTGGCGGCCCTCAAGACTCCAAGGACTGCCAGTCTACTAGCTGTCTCACACAAGTGAGTTGCACCGAGCCACTTGTACTGCTTTGTAGATTAGTTAACTGTTTATTTCTTATGATAGAGATTTTTCTATCTTTATAAATATATAGAGCAAATTGCTAGTGTCCTGGATTTGCTTCTCTAGAGAACCCTGTCTAACACAATTTCAATTATGGGATGTTATGACATCTGTAAGAGTTCGCAATAAAATTATTAATAAAAATTAATAAAATATATTAATAAAGAATACAATAAAATAAGGAAAGCCTAAAGATTATAGGAAATGTGGGATTCAACAACCCTGACTTGACCATTCTGACAAGAAGCACCCCCTCCCCGAGAACAGGGATTTCAGCGTTTTCAGGAGCAATATCAAGTTAAAAAACAAACAAATATCAAACACTCTGTCATTGAGTCGATTCTGAATCCTGATGACTCTGTAGGACAGAGAAAAACTGCCCCTGTGGGGTTCTGGGACCTTTCTAGAGGGGGAGAAAGACGTCCTTCTCCCTTGGAGAGGCTGGTGGGCTGAGCTGCTGGCTCAGGGGTCAGGGGTTAGCAGCCCAACGTGTACCTGCGAGGCCCCCAGGGCTAGCTTGGTGTAATTCAGATAGAGTCATAGACACCATTTTATAAAAGGTAAACCCATGCTACATGGCTGCATCATGAAAACAGTATGCTCAGTCAAATAAATCACTCACCAAAATCACCAATATTTTTATTATCTCACATAAAATATCCAGAATAAGAAAATTAATAGAGATCAAAGTTCCTAAGTGGTGTCAGGGTTAGAAGAAGAGGAAATGGGGAGTTATTACCTAAGGGAGACTGAGTTTCTCCAAAGAATCATGAGAAAATTCGGATATAAATCGAAGTGATGATTGTTCAACAGTGCAAATGAAATTAATGTCATGAAATGTATATGTGGAAATGATTGAAAGGGCAAATATTTTGTTAGAAAATGTTGATTTTAAAAATATAAATCCAAATAACCTTGATGTGGCTTACCACGGAGATCAACTTTCCTTTATTCACGTGAGTACAAATCAGTTTACACAGATATTCTCTTTCTTGGAGTAAGAACTAAAGAAGAGAGAGAGGACATATCTGGGAAAATAAGCCCTGGCCTAGGAGAGGTCATAGAACATTATTTCTAATTCAAAATTTCTGAGGCACTTTTCCTATTACATTCCAGAAAGAAAATCATAGTTTGTAAACCTAGGTCATTCTGATCTTTGTAGACAAATCAACATATCAAACTCTGGTTGGCCTTCCTGCATGAACAAGTAAATGAAGAAAATGACCTTCAACCAGAACATAGGATTCAAGTCATTATGCCCAATGTAAGTTTTACTCCAAGTAAAGCCGAATGAAAGCTATTCTTGGAAAGCTATATGCATTTACCTTGGAGAATGAAACTTTGCCAGGGTCCTAGATTTTATGAGTGAACCATTCCATTCCCCAGCCCTGCAGTTTCACACCTCCATCGGCAATCTACACATCAACAAAAACTCTCAGGACTTGATGGAAAAATGGTGTTAAGTCTCACGTTGTTTCAGGAATTTCCCAATATGCACCAAATTAACTTTTGGGCCATATGAGGCCGAGTGGTAGGAAATCGCTCCATTGGACACAGATGGCAGCCCTAATGTCCCCAACAGCTGTTGCACACACATGAAATCAGATTGGGATTAACACTTACCTTCAGTGTGGTCACACCCGGATGGGATGGCTTCTCTGTAATATACACCAAGCTTAGCTTATGTCTCTGAAAACCACATGATCTCCCAGGCCTTGAGAACATTTGATCCAGGAAATCTGAACCTGGGAAGAAATCATAAAGCATCAGGTACATGTTAAACAGGAATTTATCTGCTTTTTGTCTGGCTCGGCCTCACATCCAACCAGCTTTTGTCTGACTCTGAGTGAAATATTTATAGTCAAGCTGCTTTCTGAGGCAGAGTTACAGAGCTACTCAGGTTTGGTGTGAAATGTCTGCCCCATTGAGCACCTGCTGAAACTGAAATTCCAAGTGCAACCAGACCTAAGCTCACCTGTTTTAATGCTGGTATCAGAATGGTGACCAGAGCAGAATTTACCAAGACATTCACTTGGGGTTTCAATGTATCTCGTTATTAGCAAAAACATCAAGCTTGTGACCAGTTAGAACTCCCAATGACTCACTTTGTCTTGGGTGGGAGGCAGGAGCCTATTGGCAACTCACTTTAGAAAGCCCATTGTACAACCTGCTTCTGGAATTCTCCCCGGTTTATTTTCAGAGCTTGTGGGTTAGTCTTTCACACATGCTTACTACTGTATCCTTGGTGGGTAAATTTGATGTTTAGACATAAGCAAGGTTAGTCAGAGCCAGGCCCAATGATTTGAGGAGATCAAATTGGGTGATACCAATACACCTATGTCAAAATGAGGTGTGACTTTTAATTAGTAGGGCAGATTTCCTTTTATGGCTTAAACATGTGGTATGGTCTTAAGGGCATTCCAAAAATGTTTCTTGACCTTTTAATAGTGTCAACCTGATAAAATCTGTAATGCCTAAATTCTAGAATTTTTGTTAAGATTTAATGAATCACACTAATATTATAGTTTATATGTAACCCTAATGATGGCAAGTTGTTCAAACAGAAACACATAAACAACTCAGAATGTTGATCTCTGGCTTCAAAATTCTTCAAATTTTTGGGATTATGAGTCAACAGTCTATCTTTTCTCTTGCTTTTCAGGAAGCCTTATTAAAGATCTACTAACCCACTTTAAATTCCAGTCAAAAAAGCAATCACCTAAACCAAGAGCAGTTAAACACTTCAAGGCTAGTAAAGTGACCCCACAGTTTGGGGTATCTGAGACCCTTCTGTCCTGCACTCTTTATTCTCACACGTGCAGCTTTTACCTTGTCTTCCAATGGACAACATGCTCACAAGCCAGTTGTTAGATAACGAAGATGGGAGGGAAGTCATTTTTTCTTTCAAGGGTATACTCAGGTAGTTGCATACCCTACTTTGTCACTTCTATCTAAATATCTTAGGGAGAATTTTACTGCAAACAACTCCAGAAGTCTAGTTTAATACCCAGTCATGGACTCCGATAAAACTTGTGGGTTTTACATCAAAGTTAAAAGGGATGAATGCATCTGGGGTCCACAAAATCTTTGGTGACACTTTGTTTAAGGTGTTAGATGGCTTGAGTTATGTCTTCAGCAATTAGGGGAGGAGGCATGTCCAGGCTGACATGGGATAGGCAACCATGGCAAGCCAGTCGTAAGATGACAGCTTTTGACCTGAGCAGGCTTCTGGCTGAGGTGAGACATGAGGGGATCAGAATAGATGTGAGGGCTTTCTAAAATTTCTTTATGAAACCCTCAAATCGTGGAACTGAACGCAATACTTTTTGCCAGGATGGACATAAGAGAAATTTACACCCAGTGCCATCTAGTCAATTCAGTGACCTGCCTCTGTGGGTTTCTGAGACTGCCACTCTTTATAGTGCTAGAAACCCCATCGTCCTCCCAAGAACCTGCTTTCTCCCAAGACTGCTGACCTTGCAGCTAGCACCCCAGCACCTAACCACTGTGCCACCAGTGCTCTTGGTCACAATTGACCTAGGCTATTGGGATTTAGATTATGTAGAGGAAAGCCACCTCAGAACACAAAGGAACTGTGAAACAGCTCGAGTTGCTAAGCAAAAGGTCAGCAGCCAAATTCACCAGCTGCTCTGAGGAAGATAAGGTTTGGTGCCAGAGGGAGGTACAGTCTCAGGGACCCCAGATAGCGTCACTATGCATTGGAACCATCTTGCTGGCAATGGGGCTTTGTTTTGTTTTACCTTT
Organism: Nesogale talazaci; assembly: GCA_004026705.1. Taxonomy (NCBI): domain Eukaryota; kingdom Metazoa; phylum Chordata; class Mammalia; order Afrosoricida; family Tenrecidae; genus Nesogale; species Nesogale talazaci. The sequence continues at coordinate 34,278 of PVJH01014942.1, read as the reverse complement.
CGGCTCAAGCTGGGGTTGTGAGCTGCGGTTGATTCATGGTGGGAGCCAGTGTAGTAGAACAAACCATGGCTCGGCCTCGTGTCGTCTTCTGGACTCTGGGCAAGTTTGAGTCTACTGGTGTCACTATTGTCTCAGCTCCTCAGGATCCAGGCAACCCTGGTTTTCATTCTGGCACTGTATGTAATAGGCACGGCAACCTTTTCTGACCATTGATCTTTCTTGATGCCACATTCAAAGTAAGCACGACAAAATCTTGCCATCCATCCTTGATTCTAAGGAATCTTCCCATTGTCCTTCTCCTCACACTCATCGTTCATTCTTCAGGCCATTGGTGGTATACTGCAATTCAAATACATCACTTCTTCTGTCTTTGCTTTTTATTGTTCAGCTTTGCATGCATAGGAGATGATTGGAAAGAGCATAGGTTGGGTAAGGAGCTCCTGGTCTTTAAAACGATAGCTAAGAGGGGTCCTTGGTGGCGACAGCTGTGGCTGATGTAACACGTCATGTGACTTCACGTCTGCTGCTTCCAAGCACATTGATGATTATCCCAGGGAGATGGAATCACTGAAAACTGAAATCTGGGCCTCCCATCACACAAAAATATTCCCAGTGCTAACATAGTAACCTTCCATTCCTGGGGGAGCAGAAGTCCATTTTAACAAGTTTATTTTTAGCAAATGGTAATGGATCAGGGAGTGATCATTGTTAAAGTAGAGAATAATTTAATAGCACATGGGATTACTAGAAAACAAGTTGGAGGGAATCATTAAACTCCCCATAGTACTGATTTGGAAATTGCTTTAGAGTTAACACTCTAATTATGCCTCAAAGTGAAAAGAGTATTACATTTCAGGTCAAGAAATTTCACGGCATCTGCTCCTGCCATCACAGTATGTGAATTGATGTCTCTGACTCAGGAAGCTATCCAGTCACACGACAAGATTCACTTCCTAAGGAAGTCGCCGTGCATCAGGACGGTGGTACTTAAGAGAAACCTCTTCATGCTGCTGCAATGATCCAAATCCAATTGTACCCAACGGGTCCGAGCTTCTTCGGGGTTGGAGACTTGTACATAATGTGCATTTCTCAAACAAAAACCATTTCTCCATGATCTCAAGACTAAGCTCTAATTTTTCTCCTGGCACATAAAAATTCGACTTTCTGCCTTAGAGAATTGAAAATATAGTGAAAGTAATAAAAGTCTAAAATATGTGCTTAAATTTTTGATGGCTGTTAATAACTAATAACCAGTTGCCTTCAAGTTAATAATTCCTGCTCATGATATGCCCTCTTGTGTGACAGAACAGAACTGTGTCCCGAGATGGACTCTGTGGCTGACTTTGTGGAAGAAGATCACATGACCATTATTCCAAGATGTCTCTGAGTAGACTCAAACTACAAGTCTTTCCATTAGCAGTCAAGCGTGTTAACCATTACCAAGAGACTCAAAATTTATTTTTAAAATCTTTGTCAGCTTACTGAAAAATTAAATTAATAATTAAAAGCCTGAGAGAAAAATGATAGATTTCAATAAATGAAAATAGGAGCATAAATCAATTAGAATAAAATTATATAGTAAAAATAAATATTAAAAATGCTTTTATTCTTCTGTATTATTATAGAGAAATAAAACAACTCCAAGAAATGCTCAAAAATGATAGAACAAATACCCATGAATTCACCATGAATAAATTCTTTTAACCATATTTGCTGAAGATATATTTCAGCATCTCTTTCAAACTCCACCTTCTTTCTCCAGAGCTCACCAGTGTTCTCAATTTGATATGTAGTAAGTGGAACTTCAAATAAGTATTTTATCTTTGACTGCAATTATTTTATAACTAAAGCTTACTTCAAAACCTTAATGATTGCCACTGGAGTAATCACAAACAAACTATATACCTTCTTGAACATCTAAGGTACATACGAAAGAAAAGGGAATAAAGAGGGTGCAAGATACAGGACCAGTGTCTCATTCTATCCTGAGGAAGGCACCTGTAAGTCAAAATCCTACCACACTAAATAAAAACAACAGCGAAAGACAGAAAATGCATGCTACATTCACATCCTGGAGCACCGCATTGACCTGTGGTCCCTCTATCCCTTCGAAGATATAAAGAATACCCTCCCCACGTGTGGGAGTACCCTGCTCCCCTACTGAACATTTCTATCTTTTTTTTTTCTTCCCCCCCACTCCCTTTTTGTTGATTATGATTTGGTCTGGCCGTACTATCTTTGCAGGCCTGTCTAGCTAAGATAGGCTGGATGAACAGTCTGGAGAAGAAAACAACAGAAAAGGAGGTAATGTTGACCAAACCAGGGACAAGGGGCGGGGGGGAATAAATGATTCAAAATTGATGGCAAGGAGGGTATAAGAGGCCTGGTAGGACTTGATCAAGGGCAATGTAACCGAGAGGAATTACTGAAACCCAAATGAAGGTTGAGCATGATAGTGGGACAAAAGGAAAGTAAACAGAAATAGAGGAAAGAAATCAGAGGCGAAGGGCATTCATAAATATATTTCTATATGATGATGGGGAAATACATTTATGTGCATATATTTATAAGTTTAGTACTAAGGTAGCATATGAATATTGGGCCTTCACTCAAGCATTCCCTCAGTGCAAGAACACTTTGCTCTATTAAATTGGCATTCCATGATGCTCACCTTCTTGACACAATCACTGAAGACAATGTGTGCATAAGAAAATGTGGTGAAGAAAGCTGATTGTGCCAGCTACCAAAATATATAGCATCTGGGGTGTTAAAGGCTTGCAGGTCAACAGCAGCCATCTGGCTCAGAAGCAATAAAGCCCACATGGAAGCACACTAGTCTGTGTGATGCCTAGGTGGCGAGGGGATCAGGTATCAAACATAAAGGAACAAAAAATCACATCTTTGTGAGTGTGGGGGAGTCTGGAGTGGTGACACAAAGTCCATCTGTGGGCCTTACAGAAGGGTCGCAGGGAGGAGACAAGCCAGTCAGCGTACAGTGTGGCAAAAATAAAACATACAACTTTCCTCTAGTTATTTAATGAATGCTTCCTCCCCCCACTATCATGATCCCAAATTCTATTTTACCAATTCGCCTAGACTAGAGGATGTACACTGGTATCGATAGGAACCAGAAACACAAGGAATCCAGGACAGATGATCCCTTCAAGACCAGTGGTGAGAGTGGTGATACTGGGAGGGTGGAGGAAAGGTGGTGTAGAAAGAGGGAACCAATTATGAGGCTCTACATATAACCTCCTTCCTGGAGTATGGATAAAAGGGAAGTGGGTGAGGGGATACATTGAACAGTGTAAGATATGACAAAATGAGTAACTGATACCAAGGGCTCAAGTAGAAAGCAAATGTTTTGAGAATAATGAAAGCAATAAATGTATAAATGTGCTTGACATACAATGGATGGATGAGATAAGAGTTATATGAACCCTCAATAAAATGATTCTAAAAAATACACTCAGCAATATATATGTGGGTGTGTGTGGGTGTGTGCATACACAAAAAAATTCTTATTTTAAATCACAGCAAGTTTAGCACTTTAAGAATAATACATCATGACTTGGAAGGATTTGTTCCAAGACAAAAAAATAATGTTCACCTTTAAAAAACATAAGATCATAATTCATTTCCTTAATAAACTAAAAGATAAATGTAACTTGACAATATTCATTTATTCAAAAGATTTTATTGAATGCCTACTATGTTCCAAGCACGAATCACACCAGTCCACAAAACTCTCAAAAATTCCAGATAGTCTAATCCCTGAAAAGTGTTGGGGGAGTGTAAAAAATCAATATATATGATAACTAAGTAAAGCCACAGATAATACTAATAGTTGATAAAGGTCAAGGGGTCATGAGAGAACCACAGTCAAGGATTAAAGAGCTTCAGGGGTAGATGTTTGTAATTTGAAATAAGATGACTAAAAGAGTCTACTGAAAGTGACTCAAGAAGAAACAAAAATCCTATTTAAATCCATAGCAAGTGAAGTTACTGAATTTTTTTAATCAAAATGCTACTCACAAAGAAAAGCTCAGATCCAGATGGTTTCACTGGTAAATTTTACCAAACATTTAAAGAATCATTAGTTGAGATTATTTTCAGACTCTTCAAAAAATTGAAGGAACACTTCTTAATTCATTCCATGAGGCCAGTATTACCATACTTTGATATCAAAGCCATACAAGAGCCTCACAAGTAAAGCACATATAAATATTACTAATCAACATAGACACAATGTCTTCAAGAAAATGCTAGAAAACAGAGCCAAAACACACCAAGATCAATAACCAGGAAGGAAAGGGAAAGGTGGGGGGGGGGGAGAAAAGGGGAACTGATCACAATTATGTACATATAACACCTTGCCAAGGGGAGAGACAATAGAAAACTGAGTGAAGGGAGACAGTGGTTGGTGTAAGACATGAAAAAAAAATTTATAAATTATCAAGGGTTCGTTTGGGAGGGAGGGTGGGGAAGGGGGGAATGAGGACCTGATATAAAGGACTCAAGTAGGAAGAAATGCTTTGAAAATAATGATGACACTATGTGTATAAATGTACTTGACATCATGGATGGCTGCATTAATTGTGATAAGAGCTGTGAGAGCCCCCAATAGAAAGATTTTTTAAAAGAAAAGAAACAGATATGCACCCAAATACTTCATATATCAAAATGGATAGCAAGGTTCTCTTTCACCAAAAAATGATTCTACAGATTCTGAATGGTAAAATAAAATTTAAAAAACTAAAAAAGTATTATACAACATGACTAAGTGATATTTATCTTGGAATGCAAGGTTGATTTTATATGTGCAAATCCATTGATCTAATACAGCATATCAACATAAATGAACAAACCTGTAGTCATAAGCACAGAAAAGGTATTTTACAAACAAAATTAGAAATAGATGGAAAGTTCATCAACCCAATGAACAATAACTATGAAGATATCCATACCCAACATCATGTTTATGAGTGAAAGAGTGAATGTTTTCATCCTAAAATCAGAAACAAAGTAAGAAATTCTACCCTCAGAATTTTCATTCAGCTTTTTACTAACAAGAGCAATTGTAAATGACCTCCAGATTAGAAAGGAAGATGCAAAACTATCTCTATTACAGATGGCATGATTTTGTATATAAAACTTCTGAAGGAGCTCAATAGAAAAAACAATCAGAAATAATAAACAAATTCAGCTAAGTTGTAGTATATGAAATTAATACGTGAAGATCAATTGTATCGTTGAGTCCCGGTGGCATAAGCGGTTGAGTGTGGGACTGCGGCCCGCGGACTTGGCGGTTCAAATCCAGCAGCGGCTCTCGGAGCAGCACTGGGTAGCGCCCACGACCACCAGAGGCAGTGATGCCCACAAAAAAACAAAAACAAAAAAAAAAGAAGATCAATTGTATCACAATAGTCTCCTAATTAATAATCCATATAGAATTGCTATGAATCAGAATCAACTTGATGTGAGTTGAGAGCAATCGAAAAGTGAAACTAAGAAAACAATTTCATTTATAGTATTATCAAAGCAGTAAAACATTTAGGATTCAATTTAACAAAAGAAATTGAAAAATTTATGGCATTCCCTGACGTTCACCTTCCTGACATGATCACTGAAAATAAATGGGTGCATAAGGAAATGTGGTGTAGAAAGCTGATGATACCCAGCTACCAAAAGATATAACATCTGGGGTCTTAAAGGCTTGAAGGTAAACAAGTGGCCACCTAACTGAGAAGCAACAAAGTCCACCAGCTCCTGTGATCATGAGGTGTCTAAGGGGTCAGGAATCAGATATCAAAGAACACAGATTCCTATCATTGTGAATGAGGGGGGAGTGCAGATTGGAAACTCAAAGCCCTTCTGTAGGCAACTGGGCATCCTCTTACAGAAGGTTGCAGGGAGGAGAGAAGCCAGTCAGGGTGCAGTGTAGCAACAATAAAACATAAAGCTTTTTTCTGGTTCTTTAATGCTTCCTCCCCCACACCAACTCCTCCACTATCATGATCCCGATTCTATCTTACCAATCTGGCTAGACCAGAGAATGTTCACTGGGACAAATAGGAACTGGAAACACAGGGAATCCAGGTCAGAAGTTCCCTTTAGGACCAGTGCTGAGCAGCAATACAGGGAAGGTAGAGTAGAAAGGGGGAATTGTTTACAAGGATCACTAAATAACCTCCTCCCTGGGGGGGCGGGGGGGAAGATGAACAACAGAAAAGCAGGTGAAGGCAGATGTCAGACAGTGTAAGATATGACAAAATAATAATAATTTATAAATTATCAAGAGCTCATGAGGGAGGGGGGTCAGAGTGGGAGGAGCAAATGATAAGCTAATACCAAGGACTCGAGTAGAAAGAAATTGTTTTGAGAATGATGATGGCAACGAATGTACAAATGTGCTTCACCCAATGGATGTTTATATGGATTGTGGTGAGAGTCATACGAGTCACCAATAAAATGATGTTTTAAACAAACTGAAAAGTCTAGACTTCAAAAACAACAAATGTCAAAAGGCATTAAATGAGACTTGTATAGGAAGACATCCATGTTCACGAGTAGAACAAGTTGGCATTAAGATGGCAATACTCTCCAAATTGATCTATTGATTCAACTCAATCCTATCAAAATTCCATCTCTGACTTTCTTGAAGAAATTGGCAATTTTTTAATGTCATCTTATGACATTCTTTTGAAAACTGAAGGGATCCACAATAGTCAAGTTATTCTTGAAAAATAATTGTGGAAGATTCAGACTTTCCGATATGAAAACAATACGACCCAATAATTATCATACCATAAAAGACATATAGATCAGTGGAATATAATTCAGAATGAATTATAGAAGAAAACCTCTATATCTATATAGTCAAGATCATAAAATGGGAGGTCTTTTCAATGAATGGTGTTGGGAGAACTAGAAAATCAAATGAGGGAAAAATGAAGTTTAGATCTTTACTTCACACGAAAGACACAATTTGACTCAAAAAGAATAGAAGACATAATGCTGCAAATAAGAAAATATAGCAGCAAATTTTTGCATCCTACAATTTGGCAATGTTTTCTTCAATAATATATCAAAAGTGTGTGCACTAAAAGAAAGACAAGGTAATTAGGAGTCCACTGATTTAAAACTTATTGTTCTTTAAATAATACTATGAAAAAAGTGAATAGACAACCAATAGTTTTGGAGGAAATATGTACAGCTCATATACAGTTATGCATTATACAATGTCAATGATAACGTCTATAAAATGAGATGTATGTGATTTGGACATTGTACAAATACAATATTGAAGCTTCTTGGTTGTCCTCAACACTGCTGGTGGTGTCAGAGGGACTGGAACGGTGAGCACTGTCTGCCCCACACCACAGCCTCATTGCTGCCATCCACCTGCCCACTGGGCAAAACCTCAGAGCCTGGGCTCAGAACTTAGGCCCTGGCTCACCTGTTTGTTCCCCACCTGTGTTACACAGTCTTCCTTTGTAGTCTTTCAAAGAATCTGGATTTTGTGTCTTTAAAACCATTAGGAAATAATAATAAACAAAAAGAAAACTGTTTTACCTTAGAAAACAACAACCACTACCACCTTGTGGGACCAGGAAGTCAGGCATTGGCTGAATGGTCATTTAAATGGCACATAGCTGTAGCTAATTGATGTCTAGGAAATATGAAAACTTCTTTCAACCCCTTAATTAAAACACAACCTAGTTTAAAATGAGCAAAGGATCGGAGCATGCATTTCTCTTTTTTTAAAATCCTTTTACTGGGGGCTCATAAACCTCAGATCACAATCCATACATATATCCATTGTATGTCAAGCACATTGATACATCTGTTGTCCTTCTCATTCTCAAAACATTTGCTTTTTTTTTAAGCCTTTGGCATCGGCTTCTCATGCTTTCCCCTTCCTCCCATCATCCCCCTCCCTCATAAAGCCTGGATAACCTTTAAATTATTATTACTTTGTCATATCTTAGACTGTCAGCTATCTCCCCTCACCTTGCTTTCCCTTTTTCCATACCCCAGGGAAGACGTCATATGCAGATCCTTATAATCGGTTCCCTCTTTCTATCCCACAGTATTGCCCCTCTCACCACTGGTCCTGAAGAGATCATCTATCCTGGATTCCTCTGTTTCCATTTCCTACCTGGACCAGTGCACATGCTCTGGTCTAGCCAGATTTGTAAGGTAGAATTGGGATCACGATAGTGGGGAGGAGGAAGCATTGAAGAACTAGAAGTTATATACTTCATGATTGCTACACTGTACCCTAACTGGTTCGTCTCCTCGCTGTGACCCCTCTGTAACAGAAAGTCCATTATCTACAGATGGGCTTTGGGTTCTGAACCTATTCTCCCCCTCATTTACAATAATATAGTTTTTTAGCTCTTTGATGCCTGATACCTGACCTCTTCTACATCTCGTGTTCACACAGGTTGGTGTGCTTCTTCCATGTGGGCTTTGTTGCATTTCGCTTAATATGATATAAGCACTGGCAATAAGTCCATGAAAAGATGCTTGACAGTGTCAATCTCATTATTCCTGAGGTTAAGCTTGCTGTTAGCAGACCAAAACATAATCCACTACACCACAAGAGCTCCTTTGACATATCAATAGGGATTTCCAAATAAAAGTAGTCATGATATATTACTTCACTGTTCACATCTACTAGTTTGGCTGTATTAGAAAAATAACCAGTATTGTTGGGGCTATGGAGGGATTCTATAACTCTTATACTGTGAGATGGCATGGACATGGTTGAGGCTACTTTGGAAATTGTTTTGGTAGTTCCTGAAAATGTTTAACATACAGTTACCATCTGATCCAGCAATCACACTCATTCCTCCACACAACAATCATCACAGCATTATTCACCAAAGCCAAAAGGTAGAAACAAAACAAATGGCCACCAGTTAATGAATCCATAAACAAAACATGGAAGATACATACAGAGGAATATTGATCAGCCATAAAAGGGGTTAAGAACATGCTGCAATGAAGTGAACCTTAAAAAGCATTGTGCAGAAAAACCAAACCAAACAACTGCCCTCAAGTCATTCTGACTCGTGGCGATCCTACAGCACAGAGCAGAACATCCCCTGTGGGGTCCCTGGACTCTTTACAGGAGTAGAAAGCACCGTCTTTCTTCAGAGGAGTGCCTGGTGTTTCTAACTTCAGACCTTTGGGAGAGGAGCTCAACTCATATCCATTGCACCACTCAGATTCTGTCACAAAAGAATATCTATTATGAGACTGCATTTCTATAAAGTGTGGGGGAGAGGTCAACCAATAAAGAAAAATAGTAAATTGTAGTAAGTCTAGACTTGCTGAAGGGATTGAAGTTGAGGTTGGGAATTAGTGGAAATTTTCTACTGTTGATCATAGGGACTTTCACAACTCTGAATATACTAAAATTCATTGAGCTGTACGTTTTAAAGTGGTGAATTGCATGACGTGATATCTCAATAAAACCCTTACTGAAATAGCATGAAAAAGAGAGCCCCATAACTAGGGATAGAAGAAAACTTCCTTATCTCATAAAGGCTAACCATCAGAAAATACAACAAATGTAAGAATGTAAGTATGTTATGACATTCTTCACTAAAGCCAGAAATGAAATAAGAATGACACTACCACTACCATTTCAGATTGTTCTTAGTGTCCCTAGAAATGCATGAAGAGAAGGGAAGATAGAGATCTAAATGTGGCAGAAGAGAAGAAACAATTATGAATATTCTCATGTGACAATCTCCTAGGAACTCTCTAGGAAATGAGGAAGAACTCACCTAAAAGCACAGAAACACAAAACACATTCAGAAAAATAGATAGATGTTGTATTTAAAGTAAGTAAATGTTTTTTCTGTACAACCATATTAACCTGCTAAGAAGTGTATTGGGTAAAATAACCCATTTACAATAACAAGAGGAAACATATGATACTTAAAAGTAATGCCTAAAACCTCACATGCATAAAGCTATGAAAAAGATTTAAATAGAAATCAATTGAGAAAGGCTCCATTTATTTGATAGGAAAACTCAATACTATAAAGATTATGTTCCCCCACCCCAAACAGTATACAAATTAAGTAGTTCTCATCTATTTCACTTGGAAGATGTTCTTTCTCAAGTTATTTGTCCAGAATTGCCTCTGGTCGAGTGTAACTGGTTTTTGTCCAATTAGCTCAGAGTCATGGAGACCCTATGTGGATTGGAGTCATTATTTCCACAGAAATCCCAGAGAGATGGTTTCTATTGGAACTGGCTGGTTTGGCTTATCTTAACACCACTACATGTGACGTTCAACGTCATTGGTTTCCTTGTTGGAAAAGGGTCCTTCAGGTCATGAATCGTATCACATCCCTGCTCCATTACCCTGAGTGTCAGCAGGTGCTGAGCGTGTAGGTGCCTTTTGAGAAGCAGGCTGGGCGCCTCCATTTTATTTGAAACAGATGCAGGAAAGGAGCCCAAGAGGAAACCAGATTTCTTGGTTTGTGAAAAGATTACCTTTGTATAAACATCCACAAGAAGCTAAGTATAAGTGGGAAGTCTAAGATAAGTAGCAAACAGTCCCAAGGCATTTCATTCCACCCTTGGTTATCACACTTGTGTGCAATTATTTTAATTGTTTGTTTACATAGTCCAGCTGAGTGCCTCATCAAGTCCTAGGAACTCAATAAATATTTGTTAAACAGGGGGGAAAATGAAGAATCCTCTCCCAAGACCAAACAAAAAAGAAACAGCAGAGTCATTATCTATCTAATTACTATATTTGCACTTCTTTTCCGTATTTTATTTAAAGATGGGTTTTTGTTTAAGAGCAACTCTGCTTAGGCAGGAGTCCTCAAATTCTGGCTCGGGTACCCTGCCTGCTGGGGCCTTCCCTCCACTATTGATGAAAACCAGAGGTTTTGTTATCTTAGGACCTCAGTGTTTCCTTCCATCTGGGGTGTGTGTGCACGTGTGCACACTCACATACACACAGAGAGATATGTCGTCTCCCACCCCCTCAAAAACAGTCTCCTCTATTACATAGGGCTGCTATGCATTGGAACCAACTCTATGGCAGTGAACTCTGGTCTGGTACATAAATATGCACTTTCTAGCTATCCTTACCAGACCAGTTCCAAAAGGATAAGGTCTTTCAACTATGCATCACAGCATCCCTTTTCCTAGAACTGTGTCTGCTGTTCAACCCATGTATGCTAAATTGGTAGCAAACCAGTAATGGGAGAGGACAAAAGAATTTTATGGAGCACAGGGAAAAGAGAGGGTCTCCAATGACTGCTTTAAGCACCAAGCTATCCAAACTCACAGTCCGTGACATTGATGGGCCCAATACAGTGTTTATTCTGCTCCTGCATATACTCTGAGTTAGATGCAGAGTGGTGATGCATAGCTGTGTCTTATACGTTTTATACATATCAAACTGGTGCGTGTGGACAGCGAAGTGGCTAGGCTTCGTGGAATGAAAGAGATGGAAAAGACGAACCCAGGTGGCACCAGAGTTCCATTTAGAAAGGAGGGGAATAAACCAATATTCCTAAAGCAATGTCAACCGACTGCCTTCAAGTCAACTTTGACTCACAGTGGCCCCATAAAATAACGGTTCTCAACCTGTGGGGCACAACCCATTTGGGGGTCAAGCAACCCTTTCATAAGGGTCATCTGATTCATAACAGAAGCAAAATTACAGTTATAAAGTAGCAATGAAGATAAGTTATAGTTAGGGGTCCGCACAACATGAGGAATTGTATTAAAGGGTCACAGCACTAGGAAGGTTGAGGACCACTGCCATAGAGGGTTTCTGAGACTGAAACTTTAGGAACAGAAAGCCTCGTCTTGTTGCCCCAGAGTGGCTGGGGATTTGAAACACCAGCCTTGTGGAAAGCAGCCTAACATTCAATGCCACCAAGACTCCCTAAGAAAAATGGGCACTTCCAAATGGGAGGGGGCCAAGACTCTAGAGGTCAGACACTGACCGTTTAGAAAGAGGGTGGATGTGTTAGTCTGGGTAGCCTAGAGAAACAAATTCATAGAATCTCTTATGTGTATAAGAAAGAGTTTTATATAGAAGAGCAATTGAACATTGAGAAAACATCCAAGCCCAGTCCAGTTCAAGGTCTGAAGTCTGATATTAGCCTATATGTCTGATACCAATCTATAAAGTCCTCTTCAGACTCACGAAGCACATGCAATGATGCCAGGACAATCACAGGCCAGTGAGTGCGGTGTCTTATGTGTCTAGTGGGCAGTAGAAGCTTCTCAGCACTGGCATCAGTCTGTACATGCCCTTTTCCGCTTCAGAGGTTTGGTTCCATCAGGGTAAGCCCAGGTAGCTTCTCCTCTGGGATATCTCACAGAGAGTTAGCCTTGTTTCTTGTCGTACAGCATCTTGTACAGATTGAGTAGTGAGTCTCTCACCTCCAGGAGGGAAATTAAGGCCAGATTTCCCAGGATTCTCAGGAGAAATCAATGTCCACACAGAGGTCCCATTGGCTATATCCAGATTGACAGGCTAAACTCCACCCCTACACCCTTAATCCTCAAATGGGCACCAGATTACGTGACTGTCGCAGGGGGACTGTGGAATCTAGAGAGCACACCCCCAACAGCCCTCAGTTAGTAAGGAAACTCCAGAAACATTTGCAGCACCATGGCAACGTGCAAGCCTCTGCTGATAAGGGTCAGTGGCCACACAGGATGTGCGTTTGCTGAAAACTGAACTTAAGTCGCCCTCATGGAATCGCCCTGGCACAATTCCAATCCCTCTTCACATGGACTAGTGGTACGGCCGCAACAGTCCTCATTCAGCAGTCTCTGCCAAAATATGCACAGAAACGTCTGCATTCTCATTCACTCCATTACAGTTTCATTTCCTTAACTAGGCTACAGATATCCTATTACTGTTAAAATCAACCTTGGGCCAGTAGTGGTTGTTATGCAGAATTTGTGATCTTTTTTCCTCCCAAAATGCTTCAGTGCATTCCCTGTCTTACCTCTGCGCAGTTTCATTCACAACGCTTGTTTGACTCCCGACCAGACCCAGGAGTGCAAATAGGATTTCTTCGGGAAACATTTCATGAATAAAAATGCTTGAGAGGTAAACTGCTTTTCATTGTTACGTGGTTTTTTATTTCCCATGGATATATTTTGGAAAAGAAGAGGCCAGATATGCACCTTCCACATGTGAAAATGGACAGGCAATGGAATTCTCCTCTAGGGGAACATGTGACAGGATGCTAGTGATGCAATGAGTGAGCGTTTGACAGCTAACCAGAAACTTGGGATTTGAGCCCACTACTGAGTGGCTCCGCAGAGAAGAGCCCTGCCAGTCTCCTCCCACAAAGATCACACCCTAGGACACTGGGGTGAAAGCTACGGGCGGCAACAGAGTAGCCAGTGGGCCAAAGCAATGAAGGCCCTGGGAAATACTAAAAATAGACTTTGAGGCAAGAAAGGCACCCTGTCAGACTCCACCAGAAAACACTCCTAAAGGTCAACAAACAGACCTGAAACTTTATAGGTTTTTCTCTTTTTGTCGTTGTTGTTGCTTGTGTATTTTCTTTTGTTGCTTTGTTTTACTCTGTCTTCGTTTTTTGTGCTTTTTTATTATCTCTGCAAATCTATCTAGATAAGATAAGCAGGATAAACAATCCAGAGAAAGCAACAGGCCCATGGTAGGGGGGATATAGGAGAAGGGGTGGCCAGGGGAAGGAAGTGAGTGTTAATAAACCCAGAGACAAGAAAACAATGAGTGATCTAAAATTGATGGCCAGCTGGGTAATTGATGCCTGGTAAGCCTTGATCAAAGGCAATGTAACTGAGGAATTATTGAAAGCTGAATGAAGACCAAAGATGAGAGTGGGACAAGAGGAAAGTAAAAGGAAGTAGAGGATAGAACTAGGAGGCAAAGGGCGTGTATAGAGATCTAAATATATTTATATGTTAAATATTAAGGTAATAGATGGACATTGGGCCTTGACTCAAGTACTCCCTCAATGCAGGAACACTTTGTTCTAATAATCTGGCATTCCATGATGCTCACCTTTCCCACATGATCACTGAAGACAAAGTAGGTACATAAGCAAATGTGATAAAGAGATCTGAGGGTGACTGGCTATCAAAAGATAGAGCATCTGCAGTCTTATAGGGTTGAAGATAAACAAGCAGCCATCTAGCTGAGAAGCAACAAAATCCACATGGAACAAGCACACCAATCTGTGTGACCATGAGGTGTCTATAGGATCAGGTATCAGAGATGAAAGACCAAGAACAAAAAATCATATCACTGTGAATGAGAGGAAGGGCAGAGTGGAGACCCAAAGCCCTTCTGTAGACAACTGGACATCCCCGTAGTGGGGAAGAGATGAGCCAGTCAGGGTGCAGTTTCAACTTTCCTCTAGTTCTTTAATGCATTCTGCCCACCCCCACCCCCAACTATCATGATTCCAATTCTACCTTACAAATCTGGCTAGACCAGAGCCTGTACATGGCTGTGTTTCCAGCTCTTATCCAGGACAAATAAACCCCTCTGGACCAATAATGAGAGTAACAATACCAGGAGGGGTATGAAAAGTGGGGAAAGATCATGGTGATCTATAGATAACCCCCTTCCAGGAGGATGGACAAAAGAAAAGTGAGTGAAGGGAGACATTGATCAGTGTAAGATATGAAAAATAATAATAATTTATAAATTGTCAAGGGTTCAAGAGGGTGGAGAGGGAATGAGAACCTGACACCATTTGAATCACATAGAAAGAAAACATTTTGAAAATTATGGTGGCAACAAATGTACAAATGTGCTGGACACAATGGATGGATGGATGGATAGTGACAAAACAACTTAAAAAAAAAGATTACACCCTGGGAAATCCTATGAAGCAATTCAACTTTGTCTAATAGGGTAATTTGATGATAAGGAACAATAGCAGGAGGAGTCTCACCTAACTTCTGAAGTCAGTGATATCACTTTGGAGACATTCTTGCCACAGGACACTCCTTCACAGCATCCTCTCCACCTTCCTGCCATCGCTCCAGAAGAGACGGCTTTCTCAGGCACCCCACATCTAACTGGTTCTTTATACAGTTAAGACACTCCACTAATTTAAAAATAAATAAATACACTAAAACAGAACATACATGGCCACACAGTTTACATATACTTTTAATTACTTATTTTTTCAGCTACATCTTCAAAGATGGCTGAATTTGAATTGTGATTTTCAAATATAAAAGTACTTGAAGCACTTAAAATAAGCCCCCAGCTTTACTGTTGTTAGGTGGTGCTGAGTCACCTCGTGCACCACAGAAGGGAACATTGGCTGGTCCTGCTCCATCCTCATCATGGTTCTCCCCTTGTGTTCCCAAATGTTTGAGGCCATCGTTGCAGTGACAGTGTCAATACATCTGGTCAAAGGCCTTTCTCTGTTTTACTGCCCCTCTATTTTACCAAGCTTGACATCCTTTGCCAGGAACTGGTCTCTCCTGATAAAATATCCTAGACATCCAAACATAACATAACAAATCTTGTCATCCTTGCAACTAAAGAACATTCTAGCTATACTTCTTCCATGATGGATCATTTGTTCTTTTGCCAGTCTCTGTTACTTTCAATATTCTTTGCCAGAGTCATAATTCAAATGCATCATTTCTTCTGCCTTACTTAGTCAATATCCAACTTTCACATGCATACGAGGTGATTGAAAATATCATAGCATGGCTATGACATATCTTAGGCCAAAACTCTTTAAGTAGGTTTGTGCAGATTTATCCAAAGCAATGTATCAGTTGATCTCCATGAGCTTTGATTACGAATCTAAGCAAGATGAAAGACTTGACAACTTCAAAATTTTCTCCATTTATTGTGATGCTATTTATTGGTTCAATTGTGAGAATTTTTGTTTTCATTACATTGAGTTCTAATGCAAACCTAAGACTGCAGTCCTTGATCATCAGAAAGTGTTCCAAGCCCTCACCACATTTAGCAAGCAAGATGGTTTTATCAGAATACTACAGGTTATTAATAAGTCTTGCTCCAATCCTACATCTAATCTGAGTACTCTGATTATTTGTTCAGCATACGGGCTGAATATGTGTTGATGAGTGCATACAATTCTGATGCACATCTTCCCTGATTTTAAATTTTGCTACCTGCTCTTGTTCTGTTTTCAGATCTTAGGCTGTAGGAGCCCTCACTAGGGCAAAATTATTCCCAGCACAGGCAGGGAAGAAAGAAAAGACAGAAGGACAAAATTTTAAAAATCAGACATATTTTCCCTACTTTAATCACTTCAATGGGTGTCACCACACTGTACAGAATATGCAAAAATCAGTCAAGATTGTAGCAAGACTGCACAAGTAGACCCAGCTCTCCTGACCCTGCCACTTCCCATCATCCCCTTCCTCCCCCTCTTCATTTTCTACTGTCCTCCCTGCCCCAGACATACTGTCTTCCTTAGCATCACTCAACATGATGTAACTTCTACCTCGGGTCCTTGGCACTTGATATTCTCACTGGCAAGAATGTTTTCCTCCCAAATATTCACTTGGGCTCACTTCATTTGAGTCAAATAGAACTTTGTTCATCCCACGTTACAATTTATCATTCTTTAGTGCCTTAGCCTTCTTAGTTTTACTTCATATCCAATTTTCAACATTGAATTTATGTGTATAAGCATGTGCACATGTGATTATATATATAACTATGAATTTTTTCTGATCACTAGACTCATTCCAAGAGGGTCAGGGTTTTGAATTGGTCATCGTGGCATCCTTTTTCCTGGAACAGTGCCTGTCATTCAACAAATATTTGTTAAATTCATGGATAAATCAATCATGGAAGAGGGAGAAAGGATTTCATGGAGCACAGAGAAAATAGAGCTATGCTACACACCAACCTACCCAAATTCAGAGTCTCATGAAATTGACAGATTCACTGCAAACTTATTCTTGCATGTGCTAATGAGTAAAGATCTTATATAAATATCAAATAGGGCATATAGCAATTGACTTATATGAAGAGTAACACAATCATAGCAGGTATGCAGAATAGCTAAATATATGGCAATGGAAGAGATGCAATAAGAAACTAGCACAACATAAGCCAGGATTTGGTGTACAAAGTCTAAGATGATGTTCTGAAGGCAACTTTAGACAATTGTGGATCAGAGGAGGCAAACCTTCAGTGATGAAGAGAGTGATCATGAACTGGTGTGCTCCTCAGAGTGGAACACCTTCGGGGACAATGAGTACTGACAACCCGATGAAGCAGGCAGTCACTCCTGAACTCCAGGCACTCGGTGCTGGGTTGGAATGAGAGCTCATCAATGCTATGCTAGACTTCTAATATTTCAAGAGGTCTAGATGATTACATGAAATTCAGTGGAAACTAGTTTAAAAAATAAAGACAGCTCTGTGTTGGCCAATTCTGGGTCAAGCAAAATGCATTGTGTACAACAAGTTCATGGACCACCCATTTGCAAACTCTGCTGTAGAAGAATAATTAAGATGAGACACAATCAGACTTGGGATACGCCATATCAGGTTTTTTTGTCTGTTTTCCCAGCTATTTAATAGAACTAATACCTACCTCCACATCAGATTATGAGAAGGCTTCAAAGGGAAAACATAGCATACCTGGCATACAAATGTAGTTGAAGTAGCCTTTTTTATACTTTTACTCAATAACCATTTTTCATTGCAGTTTCTTATTGAAGTGTTATTTGCATACCTCCAGAACTGTACACATACCAGAAGTGTACAACTCAATTTATTTTCACAAACTGTACACAGCCATGTATTCAGCGCCTAGTTCAATAAGCACTAATTAACCAAGGCCTCAGGATTTCTCCCAACCACTACTCCCCTTGTGCCCACTAAGGACAAACATTTTTAGTACTTCTTTCCCCTAGATTCAATTTTCCTGCTTTGTCTTTACATAAATGAATTAATTCAGAATATATGCCTTGGTGTCTAGTTTATTACACTCAACATTATGCCTTTGAGATCTGTCACCTTATAGTTACATATTATTCCATTGCCATAAAGCATTTCATTGTATCACTCCACCACACTTCATTATGCGTTTTGTTATCGATGGACATTGGGGATGTTTCCAGATTTGGACTATTATAAACAATGCTACTTATAAACACTCTAGTGCATGTCTTTTGGTGAATCTGTATGAGTATTCCCATTGGGTATATTTCTAGGAACTGAATTGCTGAATAAACTCAATACTATGAAATATGTTTCCAAAGTAATTGTATCATGTTACACTTTACACTTCCTTTTTAAAACTTGTGTTAGTTTTTCCTATTTGATTAATGAAGTGGAGCATTTTTAATATAATTATGCACCTTTTGGATATTATCTTTTATGAAGTGCTAGGTCAAGTCTTTTATCTACTTTTCTTTTTCTTCTTTTTTTAACAAAGATTTTATTGGCACATAATCCATATAAGATACAATTCAACCATTATGAGTGTTATGATCATTACCACAGACAATTTTAGAACATTTTCTTCTTTCTAGTTCTTGCTATTAACTCCCTATTTCCCCCAACTTCCTCTGCCATACCACCCAGAAACTATTAGTTCAGTTGTTGTCTCTAACAATGTACTATACTAGATTTTGTATACAGAAAAACATGCAAAAGCAATAAAAACAGATGAAAACAAAAACATACCCAAAAAATCTAGCAACAATAATAAAATAAAGCAGAGGCAACCCTTAACAGAAATAAAGTAGAAAATATTTAAAAGCCTGGACCAAATATAAAATGGGTAAAAAGAGAAATCAAATGACAAGTTGTTAAATCATTGCATTTTCAACGATTCACTTTGCAATGTCCTCTGCATGGCTCTTCATATTCCTCATCCTTGGTCAGAGGGGATTCATCCTTGCATTCCCTCCACCCCACCCTCTCTTCACCCCTCCAGCAGCTCCAATCTAACCATCGGTCTGAAGGGGCTCAACCATCTTGGTCTCCCCACATCCCCAGCTCCCCTCTCCACTAGTAAATCCACTCTAGCCGATCTGGGATGAAGTCCACAATAGAGGGAATGAGGATCAAACACCAGAGGGAAATGCAGGGGTTAACAGGGGAATAGCAGAAGCTGCGGGAAGGTTTGCTGATCTCATGAACAGATTAGATAAGCCTGAAACACGTATCAGTGATCTTGAAGACAAGCAGGTTGACCTCAATAAACGTGAAAAAAAATCAAATAAGATAATAAAGGAGACAGAGGAAAACATGAGATCAATGAGCGATGCTATGAAAAGAAACAACATCTGAATCATTGGCTTACCAGAAGAAGATACAGTGAAGAAATCAACAATTGATTTAACTAAGGAATTTCTGAAAGAAAATTTTCCCAAACTAATGAATGAGAACCAGCCTTTCATACAAGAAGCAGAGAGGACACCGGGTAGACTAGACCCCAGGAAGAACTCACGAAGGCATATAACAGCTAAACTATCCTACTTCAAGGAGAAAGTGAAGATACTGAAAGCAGCAAGAGAAAAGAGGATGGTCATATATAAGGGCTCTCAGGTAAGAATATGTGCAGACCTGTCAACAGAAACCATGAAGAGTAGGAGAGAGTGAACCAATATCTTCCAGAAGTTGAAGGAAAGCAATGCCTCCCATAGAATTCTTTACCGTGCAAAGCTATCTATCAAGATAGATGGGGAAATAACAGTCTTCCAAAAATAAGGAAAAACTGAAAGAATATGCCATGAGACACCCAACTATGAGGAAAATCCTTGCTGACTCACTATGGCCAGAAGACCAACAACCACCAAGCACAAACAGGAAAACATCCTATATTCCAACCTCATCCAAGAGCCAACAGGCTAACCCCAATCACCAAGAACATATGACCACAAGTAGAAAACATAACACTAAAGAAGGTCCAAAGGAAAACACAGCAGAGCTATGAAAAGGGGAATAAGAAAACACACACACCAAAAAACACAAAAGACCAGCAATGAACCCACAGATTGGAATCATAACTCTAAATGTCAATTGTCTGAACTCCATCATTAAAATTAAAAGATTGGCTGACTGGCTTGGAAAACATAATGTTTCTCCTTTTTTTGTATCTTTTTCTTAATGGTTTGCTGGACATATTTTGATTTTCTGTCTATGCCACCTTTATTGAAGGATTACCAAGAAGAAAAAAAGCAAGAAAGTGGGAATTTTCCTCCCAGATTCTACAGACTATCCTTTCACTGTTTTTATGTCTTTTTTTAACAGAAGTTTCTGATTATTTAAATACTTTTTCTTTAAGAATAGCAATTTCCAAGTTCTTTTTCTACTGAATATCATTTTCTAATGAAGAATATCTTTTCTACAGAGAATGTCTTCTTCTAATACAAGTGTCCTCTTAAAGTAGTTTTTCTAAAATTTTTGTCCACCTACATTCATCATCAATGTCCATCAATGTCCACCTACATTCAAATATGACATCCATCTGGAATTACTTTTGTGCATGGTGTACTTTTTGTGCATATTAATTTTGTAACTGGGGTCAAGATCATTTTTATTTTCCCATATGGTGGTTTCCTTTGATAGTTAGATTTTATGCTAACTGAGGTGGGTCAGGATTCTCCCATGATATGATCTAGCAGTGTGTGTGACATAGACACATGATGGGATCTTTTATGAAGCAATCAACAGTTCATTGATACCATAGAAGGTTCATTTGAGGTGTGGCCCCTCTTAATATAGATTTCCAATGTCAGGAAACTATCTTATTGATGTTAGATTCCAATCCTGCAGCTGGTTTGCCAACGTCGAGTTACCCTGGGGATTCCAGGAGCCATTTGCAGACCATCAAACTTGGGTGTATTGGTTGATTTCCAATTTATTCATCCTGTGTCTTCCTGCTTGATGCTTCTGCTTCCAGTTTGTGGAGCCCTGGTGGTGTGGTGCTCACAAGTTAAGCTTTGGTCCACTTAATCAGCAGTCTGAAATCACCAGCAGCTCGAAGGGAGAAAGACTGGACTTTGTAATCCCATAATGAGTCAATGTCTCAGAAACCTACAGGGATCACAACGAGACAGCATTGCCTCAATGGCTGTGAGTTAGGAGTCATTAAAGCCACAGGAGAAGCCTTCAGCTTCCATCTGAACTACAAACTTGAACTTTACTGGTTTCACCCACTTCCATATGAGCCATTTCTCAATACAAAGCTATTTCTATGTCTGGATCATAGAGACACTTACAAAAATTGCTGGTCTTGCTTCTCTAAAAAAACACATATCACTGTGTGCACACATCCCCAAGGTGCCTACTGAGGACATGTGGGAGCATGAGCAAGAGTGGTGAAGAAAGCTGATGGTGCCCAGCTATCAAAAGATATAGCATCTGGGGTCTTAAAGGCTTGAGCATAAACAAGCAGCCATCTAAGTCAGAAGCAACAAAACCCAACATAAAAGAAGCTCACTTGCCTGTGTGATCATGAGGTGCCGAAACAATCAGGCATCAAAGAACAAAAATCAAATTCAATGGACCAATTAATTCCTCATATCACTGAAGACAAATGGATAGAGAGGCAAACAGAGTAGAAGAAAAGATGGTGCCCAGCTACCAAATGATTGAATGTCTAGCGTCTCAAAGACTTAAAGATAACCGAGTCACCATTCAGCACGGAGACAGCAAAGTCCACATGGGAGAAGCACACCAGCAAGTGTGATCAAGAGGGGCCAAAGGGAGCAGGTATCAAGCATCAAGAAACAGGAATCATTCATTACAAGTGAGGGGAGGAGCAGGGTGGGGACCTAAGGCCCACTGGTGGGTAATTGGTCACCCCTTTCCAGGGGAGCCACGGAAAGGAGACAGACTATTCAAGGTGCAGCCGGACAGTGATGATGCATACAAGTTTCCTCTAGTTCCTGAGGTCTTTCTCCCCCACAACCATCTTGGTTCCAACTCTACTTTGCAAATACGGATGGACTGGAGAAGGTACACTAGTAGAGAGGGGAGCTGGAGATATGGGGAAATCAAGATGGATGAGCCCCATTGGACCGGCGTTTAGATTGGAACTACTGGATGGATGGAGAGAAGGTGGGCTAGAGAGACGGAACCAACTGCAAGGATCTACATATGACCTGTCTGGAGGACGGGCATCAGGGGAGTGGGTTGAGGGAGGTGTCAAGCAGGGTAAGATATGACAGAACAATAATAATTTATAAAATATTGAGGGTTTGATGGGGGAAAGAGAGCAGGGGAAGAGGGGAGGGGTTGGACAAGCCGATACCAGGTGCTCAAGGGAAAAGGCGGATGTTTGGAGAATGATGACGGCAGTGAACGTGCAAAGGTGCTTGCCACAGTATGTTTATCTATGTATTGGGAAAACGATGTACGAGCCCCTAATAAAATGCTTTTTAATTAAAAAATATATATATAACAGTAAAAAAATTTTTTTAAATAATTATCTAAGGACATGGCAGGGTTGGAAAAAATGGGGAGCTAGCAACAATGACAAGAAAGAAGAAAAGATCCTAAAACTGATTGTGATGACTGAAAAACTCTTCTTAATATGATTGAGCTACTGAATTGTATGATACGTGAATTATATGATGATAAAACTATTAAAAAATCCTATGAAGCAGAAAAAAAAAACAGACAAACACAATCCCCAAATGACTTAGCATGATTTTTTGTTAAACATCTCCCTTTCTCACCTTGATTTTAAAATAGATGTTTCATATTGTTGACTCATGTTGAATTTTTAGTCAATCAAATATTACAGGTGCTTTTTATATGAATTTCACTAAGTCATGTCTCTGTCATCCTTAAAATATTGCACAGCACAAACCTTGGATTGTGTATTTGTTTCACCTAAACTTAGGATATTATACTTAGAAAGAATATTGAGAGAGAAAAGGAATTGGTCTCTGCCCCAACCTTCCTGCTCAGAATGCTAGTGTAAGGATAATGATTGTCAACTGGGGTCATGCGGGAGCAACGGCAGCATCACCGATTGGATGACTTAACACAATGCCATCAGAGCTGTGCCAAAGTCACTTTTGTAGGCACACCAACTCAAACTCTCTGCCATCAAGTCAATTCTGAATCAAAGCGACCCCTTTGGACAGGGTAGAACTGCCTGTGGGTTTTTGCGATTATAAATCTTTACCAGAGTAGAAAGCCTCATCTTTCTCCCACTGAGCAGTTGGTGGTTTCAAACTACTGACCTTGCAGTTAACAGTTCAATATGTAACCCACTCTGCTACCAGGTCTCTCTAGTATATCCTTATTGTGTCATACATAAATATCCCTGAGAAAGTTTATTTATACTATTCTTTTTCTTATAGCTGAAAGTGTCCCAGACACATCAGAAATTCAAAGTGATAGCTCACATATATTACAAAATTAGAATATCAGAATGCTGGATGCTCTGAAATGTAGAACTACACGCAGGAAATAAGCAAATGATAACTTCATCACTGGTCATAATTGGCAGCTTGATGCCACCCTTAAATGCACTTTATTTTTACAAAATAATTTTGAGGGGTCTTACAGCTCTTATAAGAATCCATGTATCAGTTGTATCAATCACATGTATGGGTATGTTGCCATCATCATTTTCAAAACATTTTCTTTCTACTTGAGCCCTTGATATCAGCTCCTCTTTTTTCTCTGCCTCCATCAATCTCCCACCCTCATAAACCCTTGATAAGTTATAAGCTATCTCCCTTCACCCATATTTCTGTTTTTCATTCCCTTTGGAGGTGGGGGATTGAGTGGTAATGGTAATACATAGATCATTATTATCTGGTTCCCCATATTCTCTTCCCCTCTACATCCCCCATACCCTCATGGTATTTCTTCTCTTATTACTGTTCCTGACAGGGTTATCTGTATCAGTTTATACCCTCTGGTCTAGCCTGATTTGTAAAATAGAACAGGGACATGATAGTGTGTGGAGTGCAGAGGGGAGGGAAAGAACCATTAAAGAGCTAGAAGAATGCTGTGTGTTTTATCAGTGCTATATTGCATTCTGGCTGACTTCTCCCTTCCTTGTGACCCTTCTGTGAGGGCACATCCAATTGTCTATAGATGAACTTTGGGTCTCCACTTTGACCCATCCCCTTTGCATCAACATGATTGTTTTGGGTCTTCTGATGCCTGATACCTGATCCTGTCAACACCGCATGATCACAAAGGCTAGTGTCATTCTTCCATGTGGACTTTTTTGCCTTCTTGCTAGGTGGCCACTTGCTTAACTTTGAGCCCTTAATGCCCCAGATGGTCTATCTTCCAATTGCCAGGCACCATCAGTTGTCTTCACCACATTTGCTCATGCACCCATTTTGTCGTCAGTGATCGTGTTGGGAAGGTGGGCATCACCTTCAATTACAGCAAAGTGTTCTTGGCATTAAGGGAGGACTTAAGTAGAGGCCCAATTACCATCTGTTACCATGATACTTAATTTATAAGTATATGTGCATAAACCTATATCCTTATCAGTATATAGTAATATATTTATATATATTCATCACTATATTTATACCTCTATAAATGCTTTTTGTTTCCTTGTTCTTTACTCTATTTCTGTTTTTCTCTTATCCCACTACCGTGTTCGACCTTCATTCAGCTCTTAGTAATTCCTCTCTGCTACATTGCACTTGATCGACCTCCCACCAGACATCTCTTGTTCCCTTGTCTCTGGGTTTGTTGGCTGCCCCACTTTCCCTTTCCCCAACCTCCTCCTCTTCTGTGTCCCCACAAAACCATCGATCCCACTGTTTTCTCCTCAGGATTGTTTATCCCACCTATCTTATATAAGTAGATATTTTTAAAACTTTAAGCCCATAGGAGTATTTTTGGATTGGATCTGATGAGGTGCCAAACCCTGCTCCTTGAGTCATAAGTCTATTCTCAGCATTCCTCTGGGACTTTGTTGCTTTAATCCCCTTTTTGCTCTGTTGTGCTCCCTTGTGTTTTGCCTGGTGACAAGGGATCAGACTGGGCACAATTCCCTCACTATGTCTCGAGTGCTATATTCCCTGTAGAGCTGTGGGTCAGTGAAGGGATCATGTCTCATGGTGGGACCAGCCCTACAATCTTCTCTGTGCATTAATTGCTCCTAGCGGAAACGTTGTCTTCAAGGATTAGGGGACATTAATGTGATCCACTGCCTCTCGCTCCCTACTTCTCTCTTAGTTTGCTCCCACAAGGTCTGGGCAGACCTGCCACTCTCCCTGGACTGTATCTTCAATGCTGTCCTCTGTAGTGCATTCTTTGGGGGGAGGGGGGAGGGGTCCCCGTAGCTGCAATTGGGACCAGCCTGCAGTTTGTTAGTTTACACCCTCGTGCCAGTATGTTGTCCAGAAGGTGTGGCGCATGTGGTTGAGGTCTGGTTCCTCTCTCCCTTTCCTATAGAAACATAAACAATACTCTCCCCATGGGTGGATTAGCTCCCTGTTTCCCCAACCACCCTTGTTTTTTTTTGTCTTCCCTTCCCTCCTTTTTTAGTTATCTGCCATATGCATCCCTGGATTGGCTCAGATGCCTACCAGAATGCCTCGACCTTGGCCTAGGAACACCTACAGACTTTTTGTTTCCATCTGCTCAGCCTTCTTGATAAGTGGACCAGCAAGGCCATGGTCAGGGAAAGGGTCAATTAGCTTTTTCCTCTAGGACAAGAGTTAGACATTGAAAACACAACAAAGGCTGCCATGAAACTATTTTGAGATGGTGAAGACTGTGGGAAATGACAGGACACATATCCTGCCTATCAACATTCATATTGGCAGGTTTTATTTGGCCTACAAAATCTGCTATCTGTCACCACTCAAGAGCCCCAGTGGCACAGTAGGTAATAAGTCAGCTGCTAACCCATAAGGTCAGTTGTTTGAAACTACCAGCTGCTCCACAGGAGAAAATGTGGCTGTCTGCCTCCAGAAAAAAAAAAAAAACCTGCAGCCTTGGAAATTCTATGGGGGTGTTCTATTCTGTGCTATATTGTTGCGATGAATCAAAATCAACATTCCAATGATGGACTTAGTAGGCTTGGGTCAACACAAGCCAAAGTGATCATGTAAATTTTAGATCCATATCAGAATACATTGAAGAGTAAAAGAAGATGCTACTACTGGTTACTATGGGAAAACAGGGGCAAACTAGAATTATCCAGGCAAACCTAGAAAAGCAATCACCCTTTAATTAACCAAGCACTCGCAATATTCCTGTGAGGCATGAAAGATCAGATTTGTTTTCAATGAAGCTCCAGTTGGCAGGCATGATTGAAGAACTCATCCATCTTTGACAACTCACATCCAAGGTGCACCCTCTAGGATGTCTGTGATTGTTTCCCAGGGCTGCTGTTATACAAATACCAAAGAAACGATCATCTCTGGGGAACAAACCCATGTCCGGGACAAATCCATGAGTGCTTAGGAGACGTCTTCTCACTGAGGACTTTATGGGATGACCCCTGTCTTTTCCAGCATCCTTCCTGTTCCTATGGCATCTACCACTCCCTGCTGTGTGTTTACTCTGCCTGGATCTGTGATGCTCCCTGCAACTCTGATGTGATTGGGTTGAGAACATCCCCCACACTATCATGGCCTTGTTAACATAACAAAGAAAAACCCATATCCCAACAGGATATATCCAGAGGCCTTGGGGTTCAGAAACCAACACATATTTAGGGCACACAATTGAATTCTTAACAAATCCTGTGGGGAGTGATTTGACTTAGAGAGGGCAAGCCCCTCATTATACAGATGTGAAAGCTCTGCCCCAACAGAATCTTTTGCCTTCTTGGCCTAAGAACCACTCCCAATGAGCCCCAAGTCAGTGCTCTTTCACTTACCAGCAGATTTTTGGAAGGAGTCTGGTTGTGCAAACAGTTTTAAGAGTTTGGCTGTTAGTTGAAACCCAACCAATCACTTTGCTGGAGAAAGACCAAGTGCTCTGCGTCAGGAAAGATTACCACTGAGAAAATCCTATGAGGAAGTTCTACTCTGTAACAGATGGTAGGGTCACTGTGAGTCAGAATTAACTTGACAACACCCAACAACAATAAGGTCTTTGGTGGTCTTTATAGAGGCATTGTAAGGATGAAGGGGCTGCTACTTCTGAGCTCTGGTTATTTTGAGTTCTTTAAATGAACATGGCAGCAACATGCTGTGCAAACAAGTAGACCGTGGTTGGAAGTTTTTCAAAGCTAGCCATGTGCACAACAGCCTCAGCCTCAGCTCAGGAGGGCTCCAAGCAAGGGCTGGGGCTTTGTTCTGCAGCAGATGTCAGGAGAGCACTCATCCTTGAAGCCACACAGGCCACACATGGCGAGCTTTGGAAGAGCTCAGGACATTCCAAGACTGTCTATCAAAGAGTGATATTCATGCCACCTGTGCCACCACCTCCTGTCCACATGGGCATCCTTCGAAGATTTGGAAGCTGAGATGCCCAGTCTATTGGGTTACATTCTAGCTGTTTGCTTTCCATTATGGCATCTATACCACAGAATTAGAATCCCCGAATGGTACAAACTATGATAGTGTCCATAACCCATAACCCGATCTTTGGATTAGAGGTTCAAGTCCACCCAAGGGCACCTTTAGAAAAGCCCTAGAGATCACCTGAAAAATCAACCATCATAAACTTTATGAAGGATAGTTCAACTCTGACACACATGGGGTGGGGGTGGGGGTTACCATGAGTCAAAGTTGACTTAACAGCAACTGATTTGTCATGGAACTACTTTGGTTGTTGCCAAATTTGAGAACCCCAGGAAAAGAAATGTAAATGATCAGAGAGGAAAGTGAAATCACATTAACCCAGTTTTCACAGCTGCCAGTCCTAAAATGGACTTTGTCTTTCTGGAATCCCAAAAAAAACTAAGCTCCTTAAGCATCTTATTCAGGTATTATGAAATGCCTACCAAGTCTCATATTTGGCTGGTATGTAGTAGGTGCTTAGTAAAGGTTTCCTGGAAATCTAAAGAAAAATGTTAGATGCCATTTTAAAGGGTTGCATAATATGATGAGTACAATTCATGTCATGAGTTGTACATGTTTAAAAGTGTAGAAATGGCAAATATTCCATTATCAATAAAAAAGAATTTCAGTAAAAACATAGGTACCTCTATTTTTAAAACATATCAAAATGTGAAGCTTACAAGTTTATAAAGGTCATGCTCCCATCTCTCTAACACTTCCCTGAAGAATTGTGTGCTCTTTGATTTAGAATACATCAAAATGGCAGTTTGGTGAACCTGGAGAGACACAAATGTTCCTTTTAAGTGTTCTTTGAGATTTGGAAATAGAAGCCTAAAGATACAAGAGCAGAACTCTGGGGTGGGTAATGTTTCCCAGTGAAATTCCCATAGGCCAGCCCTTGATACCATCAGAGAATGGGCAAGTGCATTGTGATGACAAACTAGACAGAGTCAGGCGAGGGGAAAGAGGTTGAAAATGTCAGGAATTCCTAGCACACAGAGAAGCAAAGGCACGTTTCCTCTATCATTTCAACTTTGTCAGACAACAGAGGGTAAAAGGCAAAGGAGGAGGCAGTGAAAGGATGTGGATATTCACACCATTCCCACAGTGGTTGAATTGACCTTTGGTTTGAGGGCTTTTAGAAAAACTCTGGGGTGCCCATAGATGGAAAGGAGAGGGGTGCTATGGAACCAGTCAATTGCAGAAGACTGACCTGAAAGCCAGCCAATGGCAGAAGATCCATCAATAGTGGGACAAAAAACTTAAATTTTCATCCATGGTCACTTCAGATTTGCTGGAGGCCCTTCAATATTCCATACTGAAGTAACTGACTCTTAACTGACTCTCTCCCAAGATTTCATCTCTCTCTGGTCTGAATGCTGTCCTTCATCTCAATACTTTCTTGGGAGTCAAAGAACCAATGGGGGAATTTTGAGGTTTAAAGCCCTTGAAAGAAGGGGCTTGAACCTGCAAGCTCCCTCCCAGTAACATCAGAAGCCTTGAAACTCTGAGGTTCCTCTCAACATGGTAACATCATGGAGAAGAAAGAAAAAAATTCTCTGTGCGACTTTCCTGGTCTTTCTCTCATCAAAGCAATTTTCAATTTTCTTAAAACTTCTTCAGAAAAAGTAGTGTTCATCAAATGCCCTTTAAGAAAATATATCATAGCACCCTTTTGGATTTTAAAAAGATGACATAAACTTCTGAGCTCACCTCTCTGATTTGATCTGAACTGGCCAGTGGATCTCCCAGAAGCCACTGTTTTGACTGAACCTATTTTGAAAGCAATTGGGCTAGTCTGGGTAGACTAGAGAAACTAATCCAGAGAGACTCATACGTGTATAAGAAAGAGCTTTATATACAAGAGCAATTGTACATTGAGAAAACCTCCTAGCCCAGACCAGATCAAGTACATAAGTCCAATATTAACCCATGTGTCTGGTACTAATCTATAAATTCCACCTCCAACTCATGAAACACACACAATAACATCAAATGCAGGAATATCACAGGCCAGTGGGTGGAAAGTCCTGTGGATCCAATGGCAGGGAAATTTTTCAGCGCAGGCACAGGTCTCCTTTAGCTCCATGGCTCTAGAATAGCTCCACATGTCTTCTCAGCAGGATTGTCTTGCAGGGAGTGAGTATGCATCCTGCCTCCAGCAAGCTGTCCATCTCCTTAGCACCTCCAAATGAAGCCATTACGTTGTGACCTGATTGAAAGGTTAAACTCCACCCCTTCGATCACAATCCTCTCCAATTGACAACAGATTATGTAATGACCACAGCAATGTAATAAGACAAGTAGAGTACAAAGAGAACTTGTCTGAAGCTGCCCAGTAATCACAGAGTGCTTTGGAGCTGAAATTCTGAGCACCCTATTTGCAGAAGGCTCTGGATAACATTAGAACACAAAATCCATTTGCAGGGTCCCATGTGGATTATGCCCCATTGAATTCTTTCTGACTATGAATCAGTGATGTAAACAGTCTTGCCAGAATGCTGAGTGCATTGGAAAGGAAATTACATCCACCCTTTTTGCCAGTCTAGGGAGAGACCCTCTCTCTTAGGGTGTGAGCTTGATAAATGCACAATACTGGGGTCCCAGAGTCATGAATCACCCTCTAACTGCCATAGTCAGAAGAATGTGGATCGATCTTGTTAGTTCTTCTAATATAATGCATGTTTTCCAATCATGATCCCATTGCAGCTTCTGTAGTCCCACATGTAACTGTGATATATTGATTTGCCACCAGTTATGTTTTTGTGACAGATTCCTTTGCCCTCTTAAGTCCTTTCTTAGGTTCCAAAATCTCAGTAAGCCCTTTGATGCCATTATGACCTTGTGCTCGTGGTCTTCTTCCTTTGGATAATGTACTTTTGTCTTTGGCCTCTTTAATACTTAATAAATGGTCACCCTAAAAATTGTAGTTGAGATTTGGTGTCTCCTTTGTACCATAAAACAAGAAACATGGCGCTGAGCCCCGGTGGTGTAAGTGATTGAGTGCAGGACTGCAGCCCGCGGGCTTGGCATTTCAAATCCAGTGGCGGCTCTCAGGAGTGGAACTGGGTAGCACCCATGACCACCAGAGGCAGTGATGCCAAAAAAATATTTAAAAATTTGAAAAAAAACAAGCAGCATGTTTAAACTTTTTTTTTAATAAAACCATGGATATAGGAACTAGGACCTACTAATAATACTTTTTGACTCACACATGTGTGTGTCTCTCCTCTCTCTCTCTCTCTCTCTCTCTCTCTCTCTCTCTCTCTCACAGACACACACACAGCACAAATTTAGGTCTGAGTTACTCAATTCCCTCTTCCTCTTCCTTCTACCTCCACATGAAATGACTACAGTTTTATACTTATTTTATACATCTTTAATTTGAGCTTTTGAAACTGACTGATGCAAACTGTATTAATAAATGATCAAGTAGGGAAGGTAACTGCAAAGTGGAAGGAAGCAGGGCTTTCCAGAAACAAACCACCTCACGTTTTATAACAAAGGGGTGCTTGACTTGCACATTTGCATTTCAATGGAGCAGAAAGCACCATTTCTCTCTGCTTTCCCAGACTCCCAGGAACTCCCTCTCCATATAGTTTGATTAATCATTTCAAGTTTGAAGTCTTTAAAAATGCTATTTCATTCTGAAGGGAGGAGGAAATGGTTGTAGGGAGGAGCCCAACAAAATAAGAGTCCAGCAGCATTTCAGAATCTGGGCACAGAGGAAGGGGATGCTGTTGGGATTCCTCTGGTGATTGAAAGCAGAACACACTTGGACAAGTAGCAGGAATGCAAATGACTAGAAAGGCTGAAGTTTGAAGGTTTGAGTCCACCCAGAAGCAAGTTCGGGTGACCTATGGAAAATCATATGGAGCACATATCTACTCTGCTACACAGGGGTTGCCACAAGTCAAGATCTGCTCAATGACAGCTTGTTTGGGTTTTGTTAGGTGCCATCAAGTCAGTCCAACCCATGGCAACCCTATGCACTCCAGCAGGGAACACGCTGGAACCTGCTCCAGCCTCGCAAGTGTCCGTAGGCCTGAGCCCATTGCCGCAGTCACTGCCAATCCATCTCCTTTAGCACCTTCCTTTTCTTCACTGAACTTCTCCCAAAAATCACATGCTTCCCCAGGGACTGGTCTCAACTGCAACATGTCCAAACTTTAAAGCGTAGAACTGCTTCTGCTTCTGCTTCTTCTTTTCTTCTTTTTTTTTTGAGGAGAGATGCAATTGGGAGACTGCTTTTTCATAATTTAACAACAAAAGTAAATTTCCAATTTGACAACAAATTATCTGTAGGTAGAGTGGACAGAAGACATCCTGGTATTCTTCAATGTTAACCCTTAACACCCATCCTAAAATGTGTAGACAGTGACCGCTCTCCACAGCACTCTGACTTCACGAGATTAATTGAGAAAAATCAGAGAACACTGACACAGGATACAAATGTACAAATGTCTGCAGAGGTAAGTCCGTTATCATCATCCTCTAACTTTGTGTGGCCCCAAGTAAGGTTCTAATACCTACGGAGGGAAATTGTATTTAATTGTATTAAAGAACCTGTTTATGGAACACTTCCTAATGAGAAGACTCAACCCAACTCATTACCATCATACTGATTCTGACTCACAGGGACACTATACAAGGTTTCCAAGACTGTAAATCTTTAAGGAAGCAGAGAATCTCATCCTTTCCTCACCATGAAGGATCAGACAGTCAAAGAAGTGAGCAACTCTTTCCCTACCCTCAGAGGTCTACAATGTCTGAAAAATAAAATGGAAACGAACAACAAAAGACTGGATGTTCCATCCCCCAGTGAAAGAACAGTACAGAGAAGAAAACCCTAGCGCTGGACACCCGCTGTTACAGAGGAAACCACTCTAGACACTTTGACCTTGGAAACATCTGTTCACAAGCAAAAATGGCGGGGGCTAAAAGAACAGGCAGGTAGAGTGAGGGTGTCACCCTCTTTGACTGAAGGGGTGGTTTTTGTGTAGGTTCTGTGCTGGAGGGGTCAATCACAGTCCAATTATGGGGACTCAGGAGTTTCTGAGTAGTGTAAATAGTTGATGTGGCTGGAATATTTGGAATAGTCAATGCTTCTTGGAAGAAGGGTCTGGAGATCTACAGGGAAATGTTAACTATTGAAAATCTTGTGGAAATTAATTCTACTCTGACACACATGAGGTCACCATGAGCTGGAATTTTTTTGTTGCTATTTTTCTGAAGTTCCAGGGAATGTATGCAAATGAATGAGGACTTCTAGCAAGATGGCACTTGGGTAAATGAGCCATGTTGGGAACTCCAAGGTGATCCTTGAGCTTGGGGAGGGGGAAACTGAGTGGGGAAACTGAGACACATCATCTTAGGTTTGTAGCATCCCAGAGCTCTCTCCCAACCTGGAGATAGTCCTCACCCCAACTCTCAACAGTATTTACTGCAGAGCACCAGTGATATGAGGCCTGAGGCCTGGGCTAGCCTAACTGCTACACATACTGGTGTGGTTCCCGCCAGCCCCTGCCCACTGTCTGCCCATGGTTTTTCCTGTGGCCAGTCTCCTCCCTATTGTCCTCAACACCTGTGGCTCCTACAGCTGTGGTCAGAAGCCGTGCGCTCACGCGTGTGCGCGCGCATGCACACACACACATGCATACAACATACTGATAAGAATAAAGGTAGGCAAATACCTAACACAAAAAGTACGAAATGACAACAAAGATTTCACGGATATGAACACACTAACTCTGAACATCCATGGTCTGAACTCACCTATGAAAGAACATAAGCTAGCAGACTGAATTAGAAAGCATAACTTATCAATCTATTGTCTGCAAGAAACACATCTTAAGCTCTCAGACAAAGGCTGAGAATCAGAAGCTGGCGAAAAGTATACCAAGCAAATGGCAATTTAAAAAAATGCACAAGTTGCTATCCTAATTACTTGCAGAATTGACCCCGTGGTACAGAGCACACAAGAGATAAAAATGAGCATGATATAAAGCTGAAGAGATCAGTAGATGAAGATGCAGTGAGCAGAGCAAACACACACGTGCCCAACCAGTGGCCTTTGAATTCATCAAGCAAATTCTCTAAAAGATGAGAAAAGACCACAGCTTCAACAATCATAGTAAGTGACTTCAATACCCCACTCTCTCAGAAAGATATGTCAATGGGGGAAAAGCACAAAAAGAAGTCTACAGAACTAAACTCTATGATTAGGCAACTCAACCTGGTAGACATATTTAGAGCTCTTCACCCAAAAGCAAAAAAAAAAAATCTCATTGTTTTCAAGTGCACAATGTGTGTATTCTAAAATAGGTCACAGCTGGAACACAAGTCGAGCCTGAAATTCAACTTATAGAGTCACTCAGTCTTTCTTCTCCAACTGTTATGCCACAAAGAGGATGAACAACTTTCTTCATCAAAAATGAATGACCCATATTAGAGATGAAATTAGGAAGCTTTTAGAAACTAATGAGAATGAAAGTATGACATAACAAAATTGGCAAAAGCAGTTATCAGGAGATGTCTGATAGAGATAAATCCACATATCAAAAAGGAATAGAGACTTGTGGTCGATACACTATCATAAAACCTCAACAATAATAGCAAAAAGGTATTTACAGCTTGGTTAACTCACTCACTAGTACTACTCTTTATCATACATTGTCACCTCAAGACATCTAAAAAGCTTAGATGCTGTAAAATAATAAACACCGTCTAGAATAAGCACATGTATTTTATAAACAATGCCCAGACTTAGGGCTATAACCTAACACGGCGTCCTAGGTCGGAGGATCCT